>CAVNYN010219393.1:0-31175 GCA_963692815.1 Nyctanthes arbor-tristis
ACGTGTCTCGTGTGTCAGGTGTACTCATTGCGGAACCAGTTCCAAGGCTACTCCAATGATGCGGCGAGGGCCGAATGGTCCTAGGACTCTTTGCAATGCATGTGGGCTGTTTTGGGTAAACAAGGTTGCTCCCCTCTGCCGCTGCTTGTTCAAGTCTTTTCATCTTTTTTCATTCTTTCTATCATGTCTTCCTTTGTGTTTCCACTTCCCTATATCTTTTTCTGATATTAGAATAATGTTGGTATTACTTGCTCACTTGTTAGTTAGTGCATGATATTATACTCCTGATGGGAAGATTTCCCAAGATAATATTTATTGTTCAACATCTTAGTTTGATTTTGAATTAAATACTTGTTTCTGGAGTTATGACGGTAAGGGTAGCAATTAATTCTTTGGATCCATCCACACCTGTTATTCTCTGGAATTTAGAAGTTAACAAGGTAGATGCTTCTGTACTAGGCATTTGTTTAAATTGCACTGGTTTAAATTCTAAATTCAAACTGCCTATCTTTGCCTGACAAGCCTTTTCTTCCATTCCATGATGGTCTGTTTTGGTCATGTGGTTCTTTTGGTTGATAACATTTAACTACTGAACTTTTGCCTTGATTACCACATTGGTTTCCCTCCGATGCTTACATCTTCCCTCCAGAAATTATATTTTTGCTATCATTCTGAGAAGGAACGTGTTTTTTCATAGTCTTGGTACTTTAATGATGATTGTCATGAAACCCTCATCGTAAATGCGCATCAGACTGAATTATTATATGCTGACCTTGGTAGATTACCCCCGTCTTATGGCCTGTTAGACCAGATCTAAAATTTTTTAACCTAAACATGATTTAGCATAGACTTAACTGCATTCTGTTTCTAAATCTTGAAGTCCTATGACTCTGCAGGGGACCATGCGAGATCTTTCCAAGAGATTCCTAGACAATCCTATCATTCAAAGTGGAGAGGTATGTGTTTCCTTAGGGATATCTGACCCTAGTCTGTCTTCGGCGGTTCTATTTATATTCATCACAAAAAAAAAAAAAAGGGTACTTCACGTTTAACTTTTCATCTTCTCTCCCTTTCTTTGTTGCTAACAGGATGAAGATGATTGCGAGACTGATTATGGTGTCCCTATCTTTCCATGTGTTAATCGTAATTGAGCAGTGGCCACTGTGCAGTCAGCTTGAAGCGCTATCTTATGCTAATTCCTGCTTTACTAATCCGAGTAATTGTGTAGATATCAAGCTGCTTAATGTAGTTCTTCTAGTAACCCACCTTGGAAACCAGTACAGTAGAGAATCCACAGCTGACAACATAGAAGTGTTGAAGTTTGGGTAAACAGATACTAATCTGACTGGATTGTAGTCCCAAGACAATTTCCTTCTCGGACCTGTCTTTGAAGTTTAATAGCAGTGTCAAGAAGTTCTGCAGGATCTTAACATTTTAATAGTTCATACTTTGATTTTATGTTGATTTTTTTTTTCAAATTTTCAATTTAAATTTAAATTTAAATTGGACTTTATTACTTTTAAATTAAACTCGCTGTAGTTACCATACGGATTTACCATGAGGGGAAAAAATGGAAAAAATAGGTAAACCGCATTTTTGGAAACATGAAACCAACAAAGTGCATCTCCAAGGGTTTCCCCTATATTTGGGAGAAACCAATATTGCACTCCAATGGCTTCCCCTAAAATATAGAAACCAATATTGCACTCCAATGGTTTCCCCTAAATTTAGGGGAAATCCATTTTCTTATACTTTTCCTTTTGTTTCAATTGTATAAAAATAGGAATAATATTTTTTAATTTAGTTGAAACCATACTTATTTTGCATAATAATTATAATTAGTTAAAATTAAATAATTTGTACGTTGAAAGGAGCGAATTAAAAATACTGGTGGGGAAAAAACGAAAAGTTAAATTTTTAAATATCGTTTAGTTTGTCATGGTTGTCAAAAAACTTAACTTGTTGTTTATGAAGTTTGTCATGTTTGTATCATACCTATTCGAAATAAAATTCCACTTGTCTTGAGATTTAAATTATAATAGTGATAATTAATAAAAATTAAAAATTTTATAATATTTGAATTACAAAAAATAAATTAATAGCATTAATTAAAACAAAAAAAATGGAACAATTAAGTGTTAAAAACAAAATTAATTCAAGAATGCTATTTTCATAATTAGATCGGTGAGAATTTCGTAAATATAATGATGACATTTTTGTAATAAATTCACTTCCTTCAAATATAATGGAGGCCGAGAGGGATAAGGGATGGTTGAAGATGACTTTACATTTACATATATTGTGAGCATTTTTTATTCTTAAATGTGAGAACTGGTCATTGATCAATATATTGACTGACCTATCATCATTGGACAAATAGAGCCGGCGGTGTAGACTAAGGTTACTTATTTAACGTTTTGAACATCTATATAAGCTAGTTTCTGAAATAAATTTGGTGGGCAAAAAATCAACATCACTTGTCAAATCCAATCAACTAACCCAACCGGATTGAGTTCAATCCATTTTGAAGGAGCAACAACGCTTGGGAAAAAACCTAATTTGGTATTGAAAAAAAAAATCGAAAAAAAGCCACTGAAACTGATTGAACCTGTTAATCGGTTCTTTATTTGCTTAAAGCCTAACCTGAAATTGCGTTTGAGCTTCGGCTTGAGTTGCTAGCTGCCTAGCCATGCCTGCCCAGAAAGAAAGTTGTTTTTTCTATTTATTATTATTATTTTTTTTTTTACACGGAGAAAGTTGCTAAGAATCTTATTATTATGTATTATAACTAGTTATTTCACTTGTGCGTTGCACGGGGATGATAATACCAGATAATATAAGCAATTCAAGAATGTAAAGAAAGACAATATAGACGCTACTCATAATATGATATCTTTTATTAATGAAGATAAAAAATGGTCTACACAATAAAAAAACTGAGAAAAACATTAAAGAAAACTTTTGCAATTTATATTAGGCTGTCATTGTATAACGCACGGGAAAATATGTTACATTTGATTAACATAGATAGAGTAAATGATGAACGATAATACATGTGTTACAACATTTATAGTAAAATTTATTGTTTAGACATTTTTAATACATATCATAATTTTCAAACATTTTCAATTTATAACCCTCGAAATATCTATATAAAATTGTCTATAAATGAACATTAACTTTTCTGTAAAATAAACATGTGATTTATTGCACAGTGTTTTTTTTTTTTAATAACTTTTGTAGTATCTATAAATGATGATATCGCCATAACATACACCTTCTACATACTAAATGTGTTAACATATTAACATAATTTAATCATTGTTTAAAAAACTAAACCGTCATAACCAAGTCAATTGGAAAAAACAAGAATTGGTTAATACTAGAACTAATCCTAAAAACAATCCAATGGTGTGAGAAAAAGACGGATACAGTTCACCGATTCACAATAAACTTTTTTCAATAATGACCCATTAAATTTTTGAACTTTTGGAAAGTCAAGACCTATAAATCAAGGCTGTATTATGCATAACTCATCTCCAATTAATTTAATATAGGCATACATTCTCAATTCTTTTCATTAAATAACTAATGTGAGATCTTTTTTTATACCCAAAATCATATTTTCAATTGCTCTTAAAAAATAATAAAATTTAACATTTTTTTAAACGGTAAAGATAAAAAAAAAAAGTATAAAATCGAATGTTTTTTCGACATTAATTTAGATAAAAATTAATTTATTTCAATTATTTAATTAAAATCGATCTGATGACCCTAAATCGTTAGTGTTTCCGGTTCGATAACTAGTCCGGTTTTCTGAACATTTGTAAATATTCGAATCAATCTGGAAAACAATCATATGGTTTGAGATAAAAACAGATACGGTTCACAATAAACTTTTTCTCATTAATGATCGATTAAAATTTAAAATTTTTAGAAGATTAAGGCCAATAGTTAAGACCCTATTATGCATAACATTTCTCTAAATAGTTTAATATATGTATACATCCTCAATTCTTTTCATTAAATAACTAATGTGAAATTCTTTTTCTATGCTCAAAGTCATATTTTCGATTCCTCTTAAAAAATTAATAAAATTTCAACATTTTATAAACGATAAAAATCAAAAAAATTATAAAATGGACTGTTATTTTTCCATATTATTTTAGGTAAAAATTAATTTATTTCAATTACTTAATTAAAATCATTCTGATGATCTTGAATCGTTAGCTTTTCCAAACATTTGCGAATACTGGAATCAATCAGAAAAATAATCTGACAGTGTAATATAAAGATAGATACAGTTCAGAATAAACTTTTGCTCAATAATGATCTATTATAATTTTTTGAAGCCCATAAGCTAAGAACCTATTATATATAACCCTTCTCCAAGTTGTTTCATGTAGATATACATCGTCAATTCTCTTTACTAAATAATAACTAATTTTGGATTCTTTTTCTATGCCCAAAGTAATATTTTCAATTGTTTTTAAAAAATGAATTAAATTTCAACTTTTTTTTAAATTGTAAAGATAAAAAAAAATTATAAAATCGAATGTTGTTTTTCCACATTAATTTAGCTAAAAACTAATTTATTTCAATTATTTAATTAAAATCGGTCTGATGACCCTAAACTGTTAGCTTTTCCGGTTCGATAGCTGGTCTGGTTTTATGAACATTTGCGAATATTGGAACTAATTCAGAAAACAATGCGACGGTGTGAGATAAAGATGAATACGACTCACAATAAACATTTTCTCAATAATGATGCATTAAAATTTTAAACTTTTTAGAAGTTTAAGGTTGATAGCTAAGGTCATGCTATGCATAGCCCTTCTCTAAATAATTAATATAAGCATACATTCTCAATTCTTTTCACTAAATAATCAATGCAAGATTCTCTTTCTATACTCAAAGTCATATTTTCGATTGCTTTTAAAAAATGAATAAAACTTCAAATGGTAAAGATCAAAAAATTATAAAATCGATTGTTCTTTTTCTACATTATTTCAGGTAAAAATTAATTTATTTCAATTATTTAATTAAAATCGGTCTGATAACCTTGAATCGTTAGCTTTTCCAGTTCGATGACAGGTTTGATTTTCTGAATATTTGTGAATACTGGAATCAGTCTTGAAAATAATCTGACAGTGTGAGAAAAAGACATATACGGTTCATCGATTTACAATAAACTTTTTTTTTTCAATAATGATCTATTAAAGTTTTGAACTTTTTTAGAAACTCAAGACTCATAAGTTATAGCTCTATTATGAACCCTTCTCCAAGTAGCTTGATATAAGTGTACATGTTCAACTCTTTTTAGCGAATAATCAATGTGAGATTCTTTTTGGGGAATTATATCCCCACCACAAAAAATTATTATCACACCACATTTTACACCCACCACAAAAAAATTATACTTCTAATTATCACACCGCAATATATTTACCTTTATAGCCCATATTTTAAAAGTAAACACAACATAAACAAAAATAATAATAATAATATTTATTCCCTCCCACCATAATTCTCCCTCCATCTGCTACCCCACGTATATTCAATCCACCCACTCGATCATTCCAACAATATTTCACGTTATTGCTGGAGGAAATCGACATTTAGTCTAGCCATTGTTATAGTTTCAACGTTAATTTGGCATTTTTTTTTTGAGCAAAAACGTTAATTTGTCTTGAACTATAACGAGAGTGAAGAAAAGTCCTCAAACTCATTCGTCTTTTTTTTTTTTTACAAACGCTAAAACAATGGTTTGGGTGGGTTTCGGGGATCAAATTACACCTCTCACTCCCCAATTTTCCCTACCCTTCCTTCAAAGATTTGGATTTCAAATTTCATTTGGCGCAATTTACTGTTGATTCGAGAGATCAATTCCTTTAAGCGTAGTCATTTATTGACTATGAATTCTTCAATTTCTATCCCATAAAAATGGCGGTTTCCCATTTTTTTAATCACTATTTATTACAATTTTTCTTCTTACTGACAGGGGTGCACGCGATTCTAGAATACAGGAGAAAATTCATATGTATATCAATATCTGCAATAGAGGTATAGAATCAAGAACCCAAATGCTTGAGTTGGGTTGGAAGCTTGGAAGAAGTTGGTATTTAAGCACCCGAAATGGGTAGTCCAAAAATGGTTGATTGTGCCATGTTCAATGTGCGAAAGCAAGGGTTCACTCTTTGGCCGATGAGAAGGAAACATGGTGGGCTGTGGATAAAAAAATAAAAATAAAATAATAATAACAACAACAACACAAGGGATTTGTGGGGTGCGTGGAAAAAGATAATTTTTAAATATTAATTAAAAATGTTTAAGAAAAGGTTATTATTGTAACTTTATTTAGGGATATTTAAGTGAATAAAAAAAATGTAGTGTGAGAATAAGATTTTGTGGTGGGAATATAATTTCTCATTCATTTTCTATGTCTAAAGTCATATTTTCTATGGCTATTAAAAATAAATGAAATTTTAACATTATTTTATTTAGATAGAATTAGTTCTGTTAGAGGAAAGAAAGAAAACGTGGATAAAGAAAGAGCGATATTTTTAGATAAAATAAAATCCGATTTGGTGATTAGAATTAAAAATTGAAAAACATAGTGATAATATAAAAAAAGGGAAATGAAAGATAAAAAAGGAAATAAAAGATAAAAAGTGAATCTATAAATTGGTAATAAATTAAAAAGTAAAATAGAAATCAATGGCCAAGTTAATATATTAAATCAACGGCCAAGATGAGATATCTTGATTTAACAAGTGTTTTTTAGTAGGAAAAAATGAAATGGAAACTATTATACTTTTAAGTATACTAGTTTTACACCCATGCGTTACACGCGATAAAACAATAAAAAAAACCAGCTAAAAATAATATAAGTTGTCATCATAAAAGTTCACCCATTAAATTAATCAATACTCCCTCAAGACGTATAAACATAAATAATTATTATCATCCCTTCAAGAAACATAAGTAATTACATAGAGCTACACTTTATTAAATATTATAAATGATAATTGTATCTGATATATACGAACCATTGAATTAAAAATAAATCTATCAATAGCGAAATAGCATTTGAATAGATGATTAACAATTTTATACATATAAGAAATTTAATCCATAATCCATAATAATAAATGAAGAACAGTCGTAAATATATAAAGTATAAGCTTTTCCAAATATACAACCCAGCATACAACCTGTTAGAAACAACAATTAAATAAGAATAAGTTAATGAACACAACTTAAAACAACTGCATCAATTAAAAAAGAATATTTTCCATACCCTTATAGCATATTGAATTGTAAATTGCTCCATCATATCAGTAAACTTTAAAATAAGACCTTTATTTCATCCCAAGATTAAAAAAACCATGTACACTTGAAATAAGCATGCAATAATAATAAATTTAATATCAATTAATAACTTCGTTTAATTCAATAAAACATGTAAATATATAGTAAAAGTCTTTTTAAAAGTTTTATTACATAAAAATTCATAACATAAGCATAATGTAGGGATGTCAACGAGCCGAGCCAGCTCGACTGGCCAACATTTGGGCTTGAGCTCGGCTCGGGCTTTTTTGGTCCCGAGTAGAAAAAGCCCAAGTCAAAGCTCGGATCGGCTCGGCCGTGAAAATTAGGCTCGACCCGAGCTTTAGCTCGGGTCTTTTCCGAGCCGAGCTGAGCCGGCTGCTTTTTTAAAATTTTTTCCCTATTTTAATTTAATTTTTTTCTTTCCCACGTAAGTTTGACACAGGCCGACCCGTTTGACCCGCCGAGCAGACTGGCTGGCCCGGCTCGAGCTTGCCCCCGGATTTGGGGCTCTGCTGGGGCTCAGGCTCATCTTAAACGAGCTACGAGCCGGCTCGGCTAGGGCTTTTTAAAGGGCCGAGCCACAGGCCACCCGGGCGTAATGTCCCTAGCATAATGTCCTCCAAAATTATCAAAGCAAATATAATAAAATAACCATATTCCATAAAACAATACTAAAAGTCAATTGAACTGTCCAGCAATAAAAAAATCATAAAATAGCAGTACCTTGCACTTAAAAAAAGCTTCTCTTGTATCGCATCCATAATTACCCATGTCTCAATATTAGTTGCCTAATAAATTTGACAATGAGATCAGTAAAAGATATTGGATAACAATGAATTAAAAAAATAATTTACTAAAATATTGATTAAAATTAACAATTAACTTGCTTATCAGACAAAAATCTCTGAATGGTTACTCTAAATTTCTAAAAACTTTTTGTTATACCACATACTCCGTTGTTTGGATGGAACCATTGTTGTCATAAATCAGAATTTTTAATCCATTCTTATTTGTAACACGTGAAGTAGCAGTCTCATGATATTTGCACAGCTTTCTAGAATACTCATCCCACAGAGTACACGGAAGTCGTATTTTCCTAATCATAAAAGATTTACACAAAGCATCAAATAGTAAACACAAAGATACAACTAACTAAATCAACAATAAAACAGAATAAAAAAAATAACCATACTCCAAGTCCTGCAGATAAAAATCAATCGGTTTGGTAGCTGCCCCATTAGCTGATGGCACATTATAATCCTCTTTAGGAATATACTGTCCAATAACATCTATTAATACATAAAGAGAACAAAAATTAATAATAAATAAGAATAATAATTTAATAAAGTCAAACTATGTTTAATACACTTACCAAACAAATCAGCTCCATCGACAACATGAGAGGATACGGTATTAGAAAATTTCCGAAATAAAAAATGTCACGGAGAAATTTGGAGAATTCAGCAATGTCCCTTTCACGTAGCTGAGTAGAATCTTTAAAATAAAGTCTCTATTCATGCGATGTTGTCCAATAAGTACCTTCATTCGGCCCAACTTCAAAGTTTACAAATGCACATACACCTCTCTCTTTAATCTTTTCATCAAACACAACAATTAAATAATCTGAAATAGTGCACTGAATTCTAGAACCCTGTAATAACATTAGTATTACTCATATAATCACATAGCAATAAACTTAAAAACATACACAAAATACGTAAAATATTGATATAATCACAACAGTATAATTATCAATAGGTGAAATAACCTCACAATCCATGCAAACAATCTCAACAGATAAAGACACGCCAGAGTTCTTATTCCATGCGACAGTCCTCTTTCTCACAACACGCAGTAAAAAAGCTCCATTAGTCGATAGTAAAACATCTACTTCTTTAATCTGAAGCGGTAGTGGAGCCATGACAGAATAACAAACAAAAAAGTAATAGCCACAAAAGAGTTAAACACGCTGAGCTTGAACTAAAGCTGTAAAAATAATACTCAAATGATTTCTAAATACATCACATAGAAGTTTATATAGGTAACAAAAAGCACACAGAGAGAGACTATTTTGGGCAAAAAAACGTCACAATTTTTTTTAAAAAGACAAAAGATGCAATCTCAAAAGCATATTATCTTCATCCCATCCTATAATAAATTGGGCTAAACATGGAACAATACCAAATATAAGAAAATCAGACAAAAAAAATAACCAATGAGAAAAAAAGAATTAACACTATTATTAGGGCTCTGAGAAATTAGGGGAAATTGCGGAAGGAAAATGTTAAACAAACAAATCTTACTAAATGTTAATATATTAACAAAATCGCCGGAATGAGGAATGGTAAAGAAATAAGGTAACTTGCCTCAAACAGTGTCGATTCAAATCATAGAAATCCCCAAAAAAAAAATACTAATTAGATCCACTGATGATAGACGTAATTACCGGAACTCTCCAAGCCCAAAATTGAAGAATTTGTTTAGGATTGGTGTCTAATGAGAAATGGAGTTGAAACCCAGATGCAAAAATATTCATTCACGCGAACTATGGAACACAAAGGAACATCATGGAGTTGGAACCCAGCTGTGAAAGTATTCATTCACGCGAATTATGGAACCCAAATGAAAATCGTGTTTGCTGTCTGCTGAGAATAGGAATTACCAATATAAAAAATAGGTCCCACTTATGTAGTCAAACCCGTATTCATCGTAAGCTAAAAAATTAACAACTTATATAAAAAACTTTCCCACTTATGTGTTAAAATTAAAAAAAATAAAAAAATACCTTATAATACCAGATTTCTTATAGTGCCAGACGAGTTATGCTGCCAGATTTTAGGGGGGGGGGGAAACCATACTATTCTCCCTTATTTATATATATATATATATTAAGACTAAGATATAGATAGATATAGATATAGTCATAGAGATATAGATTAATATACGATATAAGGTGAATGGCAATATATTATTATCTTAACAATATAAACAAGTTTGTGGGAACTATTGTCTTCTTTATTTTGTATCCCCCATATTTCGTGATTTGGTTGTTTTTGACATATGTACAAATAAGTCCCTGACTTAACAATATAAATGAGTTTGTGGGAACTATTGTCTTCTTAATTTTGTACCCCTTATTTTGTGACTTGGTGATTTTCGACATATTTATAGAAAAGTCCCTGACTTAAATTGAATATTTCAATGTGAATTTCAATTCAAGCTAACAAAATAAATCTAACTATAAATGTACCACGTGTTAAAGTGTTTAAAAGATTAATTAAAGATGTAAATTTCAATTTTTCTTTTCGAGTTTTTATCAATAACCTAACATTTGTAAATTAGATCAATTGAGTCCTTAGCAAAATCTATAACTTTTACTTCATTTAATTTGGTCCTCAATAATAAATTCAAATCCAAGTATGATCCTATTATTATTATTATTATTATATTTTTTTCAGAATTCTACCGTACTCTAAAAGAAGGAGTTTCGTTGTTCATCTTTTTTTTTTTTTTTTAATGGATTGAATTACAAAACATCGTATTGGGTAGCTTTGGACAATATGTCCACTTCTTTTGCAAATGAGTCTCATGTTTCATTTTTCGTTTTTCTTTTTTCTTTTTTTTTTAAATTATAGTAATACATTATTTTGAGATTGGAATATATACGATATAGGTCTCAACGCAAATGAGCTAACAACATAAACCTAACTTTCACCAATAAATTCACTTTTGTAAATTAGATCAATGAAATCCTTGTAACTTTCACTTTCCTTTTATTTCATCTACTTTTTTATAATAGATTTATTTCATCTAATTTGGTCCTCAATAATATATTCAAATTCAAGTTTCACCTTATTATTCTCTACTTTTTAAATAAATCCATTTAAATCCTATTTATTTTACAACTTAAAATTTTCATTGATTCAATCTTACAAATTTGCACAATTCATTTTAGAACTTCTTTTTCTTCTCATTAATCTATTTTTAATGTTAAAAATTTAAATATTCATACAATACAAAATATAGTCCCTATCACGCCCCCGCTGTTTTATCATATATTAATAAGTTGTTTACTTTTATTTGTGGAAGCTTTTATTAATATTTCATATTAGCAACAAAGGACGGGACATGCAAGCTAACAAGTTGGTTGGATTAAAAGAACATTGAAATATAGTTCTTCATTCTTATTCATGTTTTAAATTTCAATGTAGCCTTGGGATTTAAAACTTCCCACTTCCTTTGAATTTGAAAAACTCTCGTGAGCCTTTCTGAATTAATCAATGGATGTAGCTGGTGTAAAGAGCTCCTTTTGAATGTAATGTAAAGAATACATAACAAGTTACGTTAATAAGTAAAGTTTATTGCCAAACTTTGCCGAGTCATATAATTGGAAAGTCTTAACATGGGAAAATAGGCCTCCAATTACTACAAAAGTCATTCTTTTAATTTTACTTTTACATACTAAGTTTCACATATGCAAAAGTACACCTATACTTGTGCTTATTCTTATAATTAGTACCATATTACTAGGCTACTACACTAAATAAAAAACATTGATTTGTCCCTCGTGATCTTATCATAATACAAGTGGGCAAGTGTGTAGGCACACAATACATTAAACTTATAAGTTATTCCTAAATAGATTAGGAACAATGGTGCATCTTCGTAATACGCCCACAGGTCGGTCTCTACCATATGCAATATCTTACTTGAATCTAGGGACATTCTCTACTCTTCGGCTTGACGCTTATAGATTTTTCAGTTGATCATCTACAAAAAAATAATAAGATACGGAGTGAATACAATATACCCAGTGAGTAACCCAACGCTTTAATTTGCCATATGGTTGCAATAAATTATTTTTAATCACAAGTTCAAGAAACATACAAGTATACAAACCTTTGAATGCACAAAAGGGCCCAATCACTAGATTACTTACTAAGATTACTTACTATCTGTAGTGCGCAATCATCAAAGCCAATTTGATCATGGCAATACAAAAATAAGTGGATCTACATCCCATTTCCGGTTAACCTTTACCGGAATTCCAAGCAAAGAGTATTACAAATTTAAAGCAAATACCATACTAATCATCCTTATCTTGGAACCATTAGATAGGTCATAGTATGAAAACAAAGCAAAGCCAAGCCAATACAAGACGGGTATAGTAATATTAATGATTCAAATGCAATAAAATGCTTTGTTCTTGTCATAGTAATGCATCAGAATACACACTTTTCTTTAAAATACATGCATGCCAAAGGAAACCAAAATATTGGTTACTCACATTTGGTCTTGTTTTCGTTAAAGATTCTTCGATAATTTTGGGTAGAAAGATACCTCCAAATTCTTGATATTCCTCAAGCAAAGTAGTCTTTGAAGTAAGGGTTCTATATATATATATAATTTTATAGTTAGCTAATGAAAGAGGGTCCATGTCACGCCCCCCGCTATTTTTCAATTATTACTGAATATATTCGAGAGCAGAAGTTTTTGGATTTAATTTCATTTTTGTGCAGTTAACGCGGACGGCACTTACAAAATGAACATGTCAAGCCCCCACTAGTTTTACAATATTTCCGAATATCTTATATTAATTTATAAGTACCATAGCGGAAGCTTCAATTTTCGCAACGGGGACGGGACATATAAAACAATCCAATTGATCTTATCTTATAGAGTTTAACATATAAAGCTAATTATATAAGCTAACAAATTGTTAAACTTTTAAGAAAACATTAAAGCCAGGTTTTTCAATAAAATATATAAAAAAACACAAGAAGTTGTATTAATAGATATATTTCATTGATTACCAAGATGCGCCAAATAATTAGAAAACTTTTACAATGAAAAGTAGAATTCAAATAAATATAAAGATTATATCTCACTATTGTCTTATATGTTATAAGATGTAAAAACCTATATATTATAGAGGTGGGCATAAAAGTATTAAATTCATGGTAGTTTCAAAGACAGGTTTACACCACATGTACAACTCTACTCCCATTCGCGAGCACGATCCAACTCCTGGCTTGCCTTGTTTTTTAAATGTTATAGCTTCAATCATCTACAAAAATTGTAGTAAAGGGGGAGCGAGTACGAGGTACTCAATGAGTAACACAATCTTTTGATTCACCTTTCATTTGTAAAACTCATTTCCAAGAAAAATCATTGCATGTACAAAGCTTTTCAATGCACAAAAAGGCCCTATCACTGGTTAAACTACTACCCATAGTGCACGCAAGGATCATATCAATTCAATCATGACCATGTTCAATTAAGTGAATCCACAGTGAATCCTAGTTGACCCTTACCGAAGTCTCCATTCAAAGCAGACACCATACTAATCTTCCCTATCCCGGGATCATTGAATCGGTCATATTGTAGGAAACAATTCAAAGCAATTCAATACAAAACGGGTAGAGCAACTAGTGAATTCAAATACAATAAAGCAATCTTTATTTTCAATACATCAAATCACATATTTATCTCATAGGAGACTTCAATCAAACCATGTTTATCGTATCAAAAACTTCATGAATGCAAAAAGGAAATCAAAGTATTAGTCACTCACCTCAAATATTCTTTGAATAATTCACGTGAAAAAAGTATCCTTAAAACCTTGATATTCCTCAATTAAAGCTATTTTTCAAGTTATAATCCATCTATATATGATAATGGACCCTTTTCAAAGGACAAATATGGATTTTGGTGGGTTTTTATTGGTTTTCTCCTTCCCTTGGCCATGTTGGACGAATTTTGGGGTTTGGGAGAGAAAAGGGGATGGTTTGGGAGTTCTTGGAAACTTGAGACCCTTTAGCCCCTTTATATATAGTTAGGACTTTGTTAGTTTTAATAACTTTTGAGTTCCGTCAAACACGTCGCTACAAGTGGCATGACGTGGCGCCGTACAATTGGCGGCAAATTGCCCAAGCAGTCCCTATGCTTTAGACAGTCTTACAATTAGGTCATAGTACTTTGATCTATGATATTCGAGACTTTCAACTTAATAGGGCTTACAATTCGGTGGTTTTTATTTCACGTTATACAAATCAATGACCACCTTCTTGTCTTTAGGCATTTCTCGAGTAACAATCTTTGAGTCTTGTAACGTATTAATACAAATTTATGTCGTTATTCAATATCGTAACCTAATGTGGTTAGTCAATCCTCATCAATACAATGTCAATAGTTACTTTCTAATTCCAATTCATTGTCCAAATATCAATCATGTGATCATATTCATTTGAGTAACAATCTTGCAATTCAATGCCATCACGTTGTTATATTATAATTCTTGATAGTCTTGTAACCATTTAAGTACAATCACATTGTCATATTTCAATTTTTATCATTCAATTGAATGGCAATTTGCAACTTTGCAATTCGTTACGATTATATTGTCACATTCCAATTCTTAGCGTTCAGTTGAGTGACAATTTGTAATTTTTATCATTGATGCATTTCAATATGATCCCGTTGTCATATTTTAATTGTGAATATTTAATTAGGTAATAAGCTTAAAATCTTATAATACAATTCAAGCAATTATTTAATCATTATCAGAATAACAATATACTTGCTTTAAAATTTTGCGGGATGTTACAGAACACTTTGCACAATTTACTTTAGATTTAGAAAAGATCAAATCAAATAACACAACATGTTACGATAATAAGTATTTCATTTATTAACGCAGCTAAGCCAATTAGCCAAACCATGGGAACGCTTTTACATAGACATACTTATGAATACGAAAGGTATTAAGCTCATGTATTGTTCTTAGATATATCTATTGCCAAAATCCATCCTTATAATTCCAAAGATAGGTTCCCTTCTACATGCAAAATCCACTTCTATTCGCGAGCATGCTCTGACTCTTGGTTTGCTCTTTGATTATTTTGTGTTCAACTATCTACAAAATTATAGAAAAGGGAAGTAAGTACAACGTACTCAATGAGTAACAAAATATTTTGATTCACCTCTCGTTTTGAGAAATGCCTTTTCAAGAAAATCATGGAATGCACAAAGCTTTTGGATGCACAATAAGGCTCTATTACTTGCTAAACCACTACCCGTAACGCGCACAAGATTCAATGATATAATACAAAGATTACGACATAGACAAAATGACCAAGATCACATAGTATGGTCATATTACCACATAACAAGGTAAAATAGGTAGAGCATTAACTAGTAATACAAATGCAACAAGCCAATTATAATGATGATGCATCAAAAATTTATGCATATCTCATGAAACTTTATGAACAAAATAAAGGGAATCAAAGTATCGGTCACTCACCTTTTGATTCAAAGATTCTTTGAACAATTATCAGTGGAAAATTGCCTTCAAAATTTTGATATTTCTCTAGCAAAGTGTCTTTTAAGTGAGGATTCTATATATATACAAATAGAGCTTTATTTTAAGTGCAAAGAGAGTGTTTTAGAGAGTTTTATTTGGTGTTTTATGACCTTCTCAAATTTTGGAAGAATTTTTAGTGTTTGGCCCTTTTATAAGTGCTAGAATTTACTTGTTTCTAAATAACAATTGAGATTCACAAATGGCAATAACTTGGCAAAACTAGTATCATTCATTTAAGGAGAGATGTGGCTAATCCGTGGCCATTCATTTATTTGCTCAAGCACTCCATATGCTTAATGTGATATTATAATTAAGTTGTTATGTTTTGAATCATTTCGGTCAAGAACCATATTCCTAATTTGGGTATCATTTGACTACCAATTTTGTAGCCTTATAATACAATTTTTATAATTCTTCAATTATCATTAAAGTAACGTCTACATAATTGATTATTAAATTTTTTTGCAGGATGTTACAGTCCAATTGGAAGCTTGGGGAGATTTTCTTGCCACAAGGATGTCAAGTGTTCTCAAATTTGATTCATGTGAGAATTTTCCTGAGTGGCCAAATGTATCTAGATTTTTTTCATGTATTACTTAATGAGTCCCCCTACTTAATGTATCTCCATAATTCGTGTGCTCTTCCGATCTTGTTTTTGATTATACTAATTAAGCACCGCATTTTAGTTTTAAGCTTCCTTTTGCACCAAATTCACTAACCGATTGGACTTAATCATCCCATTGGGCAACTCTTCTAACCGATCGAAATGGTTGACATAAATTCAAGCAATTACTTTATCCTTGTCAAAACAAACTATGGTATCTTCAAATTCTTATAGAGTGTTAATACTAATTAACCGATTACAAAATTCATTTACTGTTTGTTTATAGTTTAGTGTTATTCGAGAAATGATTCGATTATCATCCAAATGACCACTATGGTATTTTTGAAATTTTTATGGAATGTTACAATCCCATTGCTATATAAAGTATAACAGAGATCTCAATGCATATTTTAATATGAGCTAGGATAAATCTAATTATAAGCGTACCACTACTATGTCATTTTCACCAATAACATAACCTTTATTAACCTTTGCAAGCTAGATCAATTAATTAAGTCTGTAATAATGAAAACTTTAACTATATTATTTTATCTAATTTGGTCCTTAATAATAAATTTAAATCCAACTCCAGCCTATTATTATTAAAAAAATGAGAATGAGAATTAACTAATAAAACATCTCGGTGGTTTGAATAAATGGCGCAGTGATTAGATATTCATACTTCGGGCAAGTGGTCCTGGGTTCAAACCACACCTACCCCTCCCCTCCCCTCCCATGTGCACCCTTGTAGAGTAATAATAAATTGTAATAAAACATCTCTACTTTTTTAGAGAAATCCTATTAAGTTCTATTTAATTTTACGACTTCATATTTTGATGAAAAATTCAATCTTACAAAATAACACGGTTGAAATTGACTTCTTTTTCTTTCTATTTATTATCCATTTGTAGTGTTATAAATTTTTTTTTTTTGAAGGGTAGTGTTATAAACTTACATATTCACACCATAGAAAATATATGGATTGGAAACTTTAATAACATTTACTCAATGATTAGTTCATCTGATAACTGAAAATCCGCAAGTTGAATTCGGATTCCTGTAAACCTATACTTTGATATAAATTTATTCACTCTTTGCTTCAACTAGTTATTAAAATATTTGTTAATTTTCTATAGAAACATATTGAGCTCCGAATTTGAAGCCCGACCACCAATTACAGAGGGCCACGTGTATTTCGGGCTCCGAATTAAATATTTGCCATGTAAAGATATTTTTTAAGAAATACTACACATGTGTCTCTCAGTGCAAAGTGCGCACCAATAAGATTTTGGGATAATTTATATCATTAGGAGGCGAGATGGTTGTAATCAATAGAAAGTTGAGACGTGACACTACAAACATAAATAAATAACAAAGCTAACAACATAAAACGTCAATAAAGATTTTGAATTCTCTATCTGATTTAAAAAAAAAAGGGCACGTCTCAATAATAATTGAGTAAAGATTGGCGTGGAAATTCATTTACGAGTCTCCTTTTAAAACCTCTCAAAAGTTTCGTAGCAAAACCCTTCAACGTGTGTCTTGTATAAAATAAACGTGGCATATATAGATATATGCCACATAAAATCGGAGGTTTTATTACAATTCAGGAGGTTTTTGAAAAATTTCTTTACTTTTATATTGCTAAATAAGTTTTTGCCAAATTTAGATTTTGAATTATTGCTATTTTCAGCACTGATCGACTCTTTTTGAAATTTAGTTAGAAATATCAATTTCACACTTCAAGTATTTTAAGACTTGGACGTTACTTTATTCAAAAAAAAAAAAAAAATCCGACGTTAAACGGTGAATTAAAAGAGATATTTTAGTTCATACTGGCACGCTGTATATGCCTCGTATTTGTATGGTAAGTGGTTCGTGACTCGGACGCCTCTAATCGAATGTTTAAAATGAATTTGAAGATAATCATAACATAATCTATTAATTGAGAATGTATGCCTATGTTAAACAAATTTGAGAAGAATTATTCATAATGGAGTATTAGCCCATGGGCCTTGAACTTCTAAAAAGTTAAAAATTTTAGTAGATCATTATTGAAAAAAAATTTTTATTGTAAACCGATGAATTGTATCCGTGTTTTCTGAACTGATTCCAGTATTAGCAAATGTTAAGCAAATTAGACCAATTATTGAACTGAAAAATCTAATGGTCCAAAGTTCAAAAGGTCGAATCGGGCCGAAACCAAGGTCGAACTGCTTTTAATTAAAAACCTAAAAAATAAATAATAAATTTTATAAAATTATCAAATATTTAGCAAGACTCAATAAAAGTACAATTAAGTAACTTTTGGACATTATGATTGAATTTCAACATGAATTTGTCAATAAAAAATGTTGAAATTTCATTCCTTTTATAAAAGCCAACGAAATTGTGAATTTGGGTATAGAAAGGAACTCCTCACATTGGTTATTTAGTGAAAAGAATTGAAGATATATGCCTTTATTAAACTACTTGGAGAAGGGTTATTCATAATAGGGCCTTAACTTATGGACCTTGAGCTTTTAAAAAAGTTTAAAATTTTAATAGACTATTATTGAAAAAAGTTTCTTGTGAACCGGTAAATCGTATTGTGTTTATCTCGCATTATCAGATTCTTTTCGGATTGATTTCAGTATTCATCAATGTTTAGAAAACCGTATCGATCATTGAACTAGAAAAACTAACATTTTAAGGATTAAAAGGTTGAGTCGGGTCGAGTCGAGGTCGCACTGGTTTAATTTAAAAAACTTAAAAAATAAATGCTAAATTTTATAAAATTGTCAAATAATTAGCAAAGCTCAATAAAAGTGCAACTAAGTGACTTGTGAGCATTATAATTGAATTCCTACATTGATTTGTCGTTAAAAAAAGGTTAATATTTTATTCGATTTTTAAGGGCCATTGAAAATGTGACTTTAAGTATAACAAGAGAGTCCTACATTGATTATTTAGTAAAAAGAATTGACGATATATACCCATATTATGTTATTTGGATAAGTGCTATATATAATAGGGCATTATATTATGGGCCTTGAGCTTCTAAAAGGTTTAAAATTTTAATGGACCATTATAAGAAAAAGTTTATTGTGAACCAATGAACTGTATCCGTGTTTATCTCACATCGCCATATTGCTTTCTGGATTGGTTCCAGTATTCGCCAATTTTAAAAAAAGTATCGGTCATCGAACCGAAAAAGCTAACAGTTCAAAGTTCAAAATGTCAAATCGAGTATAACCGGTTTTAATTAAAAACTTAACAGATAAATACTAAAATTTATCAAATTGTAAAATAATTAAAAAAATCCATAATAAAAGTGCAATTAAGTAACTTTTAGACAATATAATTGAATTCCCATATAGATTTGTTAATAAAAAATGTTGAAATTTAATTTTGTGCGTAGAAATGAAATCCCAAATTGATTATTTAGTGAAAAGATTTGAGGATATATACCTATATTAAGTTACTTGAAAAGAGTTATGCACAATAGAACTTTAGCTTATGGGCCTTGAACTTCTAAAAAGTTTAAAATTTTAATGGATCATTATTGAAAAAAGTTTATTATAAATCGGTAAACTGTATCTATGTCTATCTCACACCATTATATTGCTTTTCAATTTGGTTCCAATATTTACAAATGCGCAGAATACCGGATTGGTCGTCGAATTGGAAAAGTTAACAGTTCAAGGTTTAAAAGATCGAATGTGTCGAACTAAGGTCGAGCCGGTTTTAATTAAAAACTTAAAAAATAAATGCTAAGTTTTATAGAATTGTCAAATGATTAGCAAAACCCAATAAAAGTGCAAGTAAGTGACTGTTGGGCATTATAATTGAATTCTTACATGGATTTGTCATTAAAAAGGTTGAAGTTTTGTTTTTTTTTTTAAGAGCCATTGAAAATGTGATTTTAGCTATAGAAAGAGAATACAACATTGATTATTTAGTAAGACAACTGAAGACGTATGCCTATATTAAGTTATTTGGAAAAAAGTTATTCATAATATGACTTTAGCTTATAGGCTTTGAGTTTCTAATTAATAATTCAAAATTTTAATTGATCATTATTGAAAAAAGTTTATTGTGAACTGTTAAACCGTATTCGTATTTATCTCATACTGTCGGATTGCTTTCTGGATAGGTTCCAGTATTCGTCAATATTTAGAAAACAAGACTGATAAAAGCTAACAATTTAAGGTATAAAAGATTGAATCAGGTCGAATCGAGGTTGAACTGGTTTCAATTGAAAACTTAAAAAATAAATGTTAAAATTTATAAATTTGTTAAATAATTAGTAAAACCCCATAATAAAAGTGCAATTAAGTGACTTTTGGACGTTATAATTGAATTCCCACGTGAATTTTTCATTAGAAAATGTTGAAATTTTATTATTTTTTAAGGATAGTTGACAATGTCACTTTCAGCATAAAAAATAATCTCACATTAGTTATTTATTGAAAAAAATTGATGATATATGCTTATATTAAGTTATTTAGAGAAGCGTTATGCATAATAGAGCCTTAGTTTATGAGTCTTGAACATTCAAAAAGTTCAAATCTTAATACATCATAATTGAAAAAACTTTATTATGAACGTATCCGTACTTATCTCGCAATGTCGAATTGCTTTTCAGATTGATTCCAGCATTCGCCAATTCCTGATTTTTTTAATTGAATTGATCATTACAGTTTAATTCTTTAAACATTGACTAAAATATGTTAACATATTAAAATATTTAGTTTGTAGGTGTATGTTAAGAAAAAAATTAGATATCATTAATACATATTAGAAAAGTTAAAAAAAGGGGCAATGGATCACACGTGCATTTTCTAGAAAAGTTGATGTTCGTTCATAAACAATTTTATATAGATATTTCAAGGGTTATAAATTGAAAAAGTTTGAAAATTATGATTTCTGTTGAAAATAGCCAAATAACAAATTCTATTATAAATAGCGTAATCCATGTATTATCTTTCATCATTTATTTAAGTTATGTTTATCGGATGTAATATATTTTCTCGTGCGTTATATATTAGCAACCTAATATAAACGTAAAAAATTCACCCGTGCGTCATAATACATACTCTAGAAATTTTCTTCAATGTTTTCCTTTGTTTTTTTTGTAGACCATTTTTTTTATATCTTTATTAATGAAATAAATCGTATTATGAGTAACACCTATATTGTTTTTATATACACATCAACGATCAAATATTATAACTTAAAATATTTTTTATACAATCATATTTAATCCTCTTAAATTGTTCATATTATTTATTATAATTCCGTGCAACGTATATGTGAATTAACTAGTTATCATTATACGATATTAATATCTTTATATTTGAGTGAATAGTCTCATTAATGTAAAAATAGATCTATTTATACATAAAACTCCCATATACAGGCTATATATCGTTCTCACAATTTGTATATCAAAAAAATTATGTTGAATAAACATTTTTCCACGGTCTATTTAAATTTTACGAGTTTACATCTATTTAAAAAGTGACTGCTCTATTTTAACACTCTGAATAACTTGATCGGGACATTTATGTTTTGCCCATGAAAACAAGGTGGGATAAAAAAACAAACTCCTCCTCGGTGAGCATCTCCAATGCAAAAGGTGGAGGTCCAAAGTCATGGAAAAGAGATACACATACAGCAAATGTAGTGGACCTTATATGTCTTATATTTTTATTTTAATTCATTTTTCTTTTAATCAATTTTCTCTTATTTGCGCAATTTTTTCTTCATTTTTCCTTTATCATGTCACGTGTAAGGTCTAGAAATATAGATACGTCACTACATTTTCGATTATTATTTTATCATTATTTTTAAATTTCTATTTATTTATCTTTTCTTTTTTAGTTTTCCCATTTTTTCTTACACCTCTTTTTATCTACATTTAATTAAAATAATCATTTCATCTCTATCCCTCTCTTCTACATCACTTTAACAACTTGAGTATATATTGGAGGCGCTAAAGTCACCTAGCAAACGCTAACATGCGCCCTTAACACGTGTCAATTTCTGAGGTTCGTTACAGCTGACGTGGGGTAAAGAGAAGGGCGGTGAACATATACACCCCCGGCGCAGGTTAGTGCCTTCATTGCCTTAACGCATATATATGAATTTTCAATTTCCCACAGTTTCTCTTCCCCTCCCACTAGCGCTTAAAATACTCACCTAAACCCGGTTCCCAATCTTCCTCTGCGCCACTGACTTCTACCGCTTTTCTCTATAAACAATAATATATTTCTATCTACACTCATATATTATATAATAAAAATATATGCATATATAGAGGTTAGATGTGCGTTATCTTTGCAGTCATTGGGTAGATTCTTTAACTATTTTAATTACAACTGGTATTTGGTTATTGTTATTCTTACTCAGATCTCCGGAGGAATACTCTTTCACTCTTTGTGTTGCAATTGCCGAATTTGGTTCTGGATTTCTTTTTTCGGTTTCAGTGTTCAAATTTGGTTTGAATCGTTTAATACTGTTTTTTCCGGGTGGAATTGGTTTTTATTTGTATCAGATTCAGATTCTGGAGGTGCTTGAGGCGTTGAGGTATGAATGCAGAATTACGTCGTAATTTATTTCCATCTGTAGAAGGTGAAATATTAGATGAAATATAGTTTTCATCATCATTGATTAGTTTGTTTTTTGTGTTGAAAAAATTTGCAGCAATTGTACGTAGTATTTGGTCCTCCAGCTGTTGTTTTTGCGGAAACTGCAAGTTCTTGGAGGTTGATAGAGATGTAGAGAGAGAACGTGGAACTCAATCAAGTGAAAAATTCGATAGAGAGAAGGAAGCGTACGCGTTCAGATTTTTGTAGAGTTTCCAGCTTTTTCTTCGGTAGCTGTTAAAGTTCACGCGAGGCCTGAGTTAAGATGCCGCATCGAACTACTTACTTCTTTCCGAGGCAATTTCCAGACCGCAAGTTTGACTCCTCAAAGTTAGTTGCGGATCACGAGAAGAAACTTACAACAAACGATGGTAAGCTTGAGGCTAGTGGGCGTGAAGACGTCGCACTCAACAACACAGGAAAAGAAATTAACAAGGACACCGATATTAAACGTAACAGTATAGTTTCTCATCGACTCACGGGCAACAGGATTCACGAAAAGCAGTTGGCTGCTTTTGTGAACTGGCTGACGGAGAAGAAAAAGAAAGACATATCATCCAATCACGTGAATCCTGCTAAGATCAGATCAGATGAACATGACATTATTGAAGAGGAAGAGTGTGAGCCATTTCTACCACAACCGCCATCTGCGGTGGTTCTGGAACCGGTGGTTGACTGCGAATGCCATGTGGCGGAAGAAGAATCCGTTATTAGTAAAGAAAAACGCTTGGAACGGAAGGTGTCACTGCAGCGGTTATCTAGTAATGGAAGCAATTATAGTATTGGTGCTGATCCTCAAGGGAAGGAGAGGGGATTTGAGCGGCAGCCGTCACTGCAGAGACTTTCTAGTGGGGAGAGCACGAGCTATGCGGGAAGTTTGTTCTCGGGGACCACTTTGGATGGGAACTGGTCCAGTACGACTACGGGGATACTGAAGGATTCGGCCACAACAAATAAGGTGGAGGAGGAGAGAGGAGTTGAGAGCATCAGCAATGGATTGGCACAAAGATCTAAAGAGGGTTATTACTTGCAGCTCACCCTTGCTAGAAGGCTTACTGAGCAGGCAACACTTGTTGCTGAGCCTATGTTAATGCAGGAGTCTAGAGGTGTTGAGCATCTTGTTGGCGGATCAACTGATGCAGAAATTGCCTCCTACAGACTTTGGGTACGCTCGTCTCTTGAATACTATTTTTATAAGATGAATGCTATGATGTAAGAGATTTGCCTGAAATTTTCTTCATGCAGTTATTATACACAATGAAAATTCCAAGCCAGTTTCTGAATTTCTCCTGAGAAAACAAATACTTTTTCAGGTCAGTGGTTGCTTGTCATATGCTGACAAGATATCAGACGGGTTCTATAACATTTTGGGTATGAATCCATATATGTGGTTGATGTGCAATGACTTGTATGAAGGTAGAAGAATGCCACCTCTAATGGCATTGAGAACCCTCTTACCTAATGACACATCAATGGAGGTGGTTCTTGTTGATCGTGGTGGAGATTCACAACTTAGGGAGCTTGAGGATAAAGCACAAGAGCTATTATTTTCAACTGAAAATACTTTAGTTTTGGCAGAGAAACTTGGTAAACTTGTTGCCATCTATATGGGGTAAGTATCAGTTTTCTTCGCTTATTTATTCTTACGCTGTATATAGTTCCCCTTAAGACATTAAGTTTTTGAAATTTAAGGGGATCTTTTCCGGTGGAGCAAGGTGATCTTCACGTTGGATGGAAATTGGTCAGCCAAAGATTAAAAGATTTTCAAAAATGCATTGTGCTCCCAATTGGTAGACTGTCTATGGGACTGTGCCGACACCGTGCTATTTTGTTCAAGGTGATTGACAAATATTCTTTCCTTCGTTTTTTCTGTCTGATTTCAGACCTACTATAAATAGGTCATTATTATATGTAAACTTATGCGTGGTGCTTCAAATATCAAGCAAAGACGTCCTTTCACTTTTTCCTTTTTTATTTTCTTTTTAATGAAGTTTCAATTGTCAATTGTGCTCATATTCTTATGTTGGGTGCCAATTATTAGCACAACCAAATTACCACGTGAAGCTGTCCATTTTCAATTGAGCTTCTGTTTGTATGTTGGGCTTCAATCATTAGAAGTTCTATGATCTATAGTCTTCTTAACTCCTAGGCACATTTCATTATGGATTTAATGGTGTCTATTCTACTCTGGTCAATGGACTGAGTCTGTCGTACTGAACTTGTGTTTTACAGGTGTGGTGAACTTGAAAATTTTTTAATGCATTGTGTATATGTAGAAGTTCAGAAACTTAGGGCGTGTTCTCTTTGCTCTAAGCTTAAGTTTTTTAGGTTGGTTTCATTTTTCAAAAAGATTGAGCTCTTTTTTACACTCATTTTTTTGAAAATGCATTTCCGAAACAAGGAAAAATTTTGTAAAGAAAACTTGAACGGTATTTTATCGTTTGACTGCTAGTGTAAAGAATTGAAACACTCAAAATATTGATAACTAATCAAATCTTTTTGTAAATTGCACTGGAAACTGAGAATTGAAACATGAAGAAGACATGCCTTTAGGTTCTTCTGCTTGATATTGTTCTCAAGGAAGAGATGAGAAAACTCTTGAACTCGCCAATTATGCCTTTCCATCTCTGGTTTTCCTTCTGCATGCAACTCGAAGTTGTTAATTATGTCATTGTGAATATTACTTAATTTTATGGCTTCCTCTGCGATTTTTTTTTTCCTTTTTTGTTTATTAAATTATGCTTCCATGAGCTCAAGCGATGTTTTCTTTTTAGAATTAAGAATTTTTCATCGATATCTTGCTTTGCCTCAAACTGTAATTAGTAATTTCTTATGTCTTACTTCATCTCCAGATGTTCTGTATTCTCGGTACGCGAAGCTTTTAGTGCCGTAATTTCTGCTCAAAACTCCATTTTGTCTTATCCGTTTCTTCCTTTTCCTTTTTTGGTACTTTGTTTTTTCTTTTGCACTTGTTTTTGGGGTTGGGTAATTTTCAGTTACCGTGTGTAGGCAGGCAGGACTTAATGGATACTTCCCTGACATTTTGTTGACACTCTGCTCAAGGCAGCTAATAGGAGTCAGAATAGTATTAATGACATGAGACTTTCTTCTTCGGAAACAAGACATTAGCAGAATAAGTTGGTTTGCTTTGTCTGCAATTTTCGCTTTTCCTTATTATCTTCTGTTTTTCCCCGTGGTGGGGTGAGGCGATCTTCAATGAATGATAAGCAGGGTTTCATGTTGATGCTTTACTGTCATTTTGTTTGTTGGAACTCCTTAAGACAACTAATAGCACTCAACATAGCATTAGTAACTCCGCACTCTTATATTCAGAAATTAGCAGACTATGTTGGTTTGCCATGCCGGATTGCTCGAGGTTGCAAGTATTGTGTTTCAGATCATCGATCTTCATGTCTTGTCAAAATTGAGGATGGACTAAAGCTTCCAAGGTACGATAATCTTTTCTTTAGTTTGTGGCATCATCCATCGTAAACTATCAAAATGAGTATGGAGAAGAGAAATTTTTCGTTTGGTTAAGTCAACCATTTATTGTTTGCATATCCAAATCTGTCACGTCTCCCAATATTGCACTTCGCTGATATCTTATTTTTCTTATAATATAATTGTTGCTTGGTTCTCATTTAAGAAAGTAATAGACTTATAAAGGCTTGAGAAAATTGATTCTCCCCCCCCCTATTTTTTAATATATGTTCAGTTTGACGGGTGCATTTCAGATGTCGATGTAACAAAAGATATGGATTTTTGCTCTTCCATTGACATACTATGACTGTATTTTTGTCTTCCCTCCTTTATATCTTGCACATCCGTGTGCCTTAAGATCCCGAGATGCTAAATAGAAGCCTATTACTTCTTTGATATAGCTTATTGTGAACTTAGGACATGAATGTACATAGCATCCAGAGCAAGTAATGTGCAACCATAAACCATATTTGATCACTTAAAATTATTTCTATGGATTTTATTGTAAATGAGCAATTCTTAGAGTTGCATCTCTTTTAGCAGGGAATTTGTTGTTGATCTAGTTGGTGAGCCAGGAAACGTCCATGGTCCAGATTCCTCAATCAATGGAGGTGTGTTTTCTTCAGTGCCTTCACCATTTCAGATATCACATCTCAAAGAATTTCAACAATCTGAGCTCTCCAATGAATTAGATCTTCAACTGCGGAACTCAAAGCATACTTGGGGTATTGAAAATGCTCCTTTTCCAGTATTTATTTATTTATTTATTCTATTATTATTATTATTTTAATTTTACATACGTTTCATCGGAGTGCTATATGGTCATAATTGATGGACAAAATGAGTAAATGATGAACAAGGTGGACAAATGATGTTAAGTTTTGGAATTATTTAGCATCATAGACGTCATGCCATGCAATGCTTTAGGCTTGAAATGACTGGCGCTGATAGGGTGAGGTGCCAACAATCTAAATGGGTGGGTTTTCATCTAATTTTGAGACGGTTCTTACTCATCATCTCTCATATACCCCACCGGCCACCCTGCACATTGTGGGAGGTTACAAATATATCAATCCAATTACATAACTGAAATTTGGGAAGCTTCATTTCCCAATTGCAGTTTATGACATACCTCTCTCCTGTGAAGGCATGATTTACTTGTGATGTCATATTCATTAATTTCTTTTCTCTTTTTCCTGTAGAATCACTGGTTTTTCTTTAATGCTTGCATGCTTGTTGATAGGGTATTGATAAATTGTTGAGCAGTTGTGTTTGGAAGGCAGTATGTAGCTATTACAGGCATGAGAAAATGGGGAGGGGATCTTTTTTCTTTGTTTCCTTTTTTCTTTTTCCTTGTTCGGGTAAACTTACCATAAGCTTTCATCTGTAGCTAGGGGAAATGAAATTTATCAAGTAAAGGACGTTGGCTTGCCGGAAAATTTAAAAGATGAATTGTGCCGACAAGAGGTTCTTGGTGTTTCAACTAGGATTTCTGGAGATGATTGTTCTAGACCTGGTGGTGACAAAACCGTAACCAATCAGATGAACAATGAGGACATTGTTGTATCTTCAAATGCAATTGTGAGTCTCGCTGACAGTTCAGTTCCAGGAGTTACTTTCTCCGACAAACAAGTACTTATGAAGGTTAGGAATAGAGTTCCAGATTCTGGAAAACATCCAGCTACAGTCATCCCGAGGTACTTGAATCTCGAGCCTTCTCTTGCAATGGATTGGCTTGAGATCTCATGGGATGAATTACACATTAAGGAGCGTGTTGGTGCTGGTAATAGTTCTTACTCTTTTATGTGTGTTATCTTGTATTGTGCGTATTAGATTTAATGCTGCTTCTTCTCCTCTCCCCTCTTTTTATTTGTTTATTTATTTTTTATTTTTTCCCCTCAATTTATAACTCTGGGTTGTAAGACATTTCCTGTTCCCTTTACAGGCTCATTTGGGACAGTGCATCGAGCTGAGTGGCATGGATCAGTAAGTGATATAGGCCCTCAGATTTTACTTAAGAGATGCAACTTTTGTGCTCACTGTGGAAGTTATGATGTTTACTGTGAAAAGGAGAATGTCCGGCCATTCTTACACATGGGAAAGGGAGATTTTTTATTCTTAGGTTTTATATCCTTGCTGTTCATTTATCAATTGCTGAACAGATTTAGTTACGTGTCTTAGATATCCAATGTGCTTATTTTGAGGGATGTTTAAGCTGTTGATAGGCCTTTTCTTTTACCAGGCTGCTTCTATGATACAGATGCACTAAATGGTTTTGCATTACATTGTTCCAATTTCTCTACTTAGATGCAATTTTGATGCTCTCTGCCGGTTACGATGTCTACATCGATGCATATTTCTGCTGTTCTCACACTGAGGAAAGAAAGGGAAAAAGAAATTATTTATTTGAGGTTGTGAGTTCATCATATTCCTTTCACTAAGTCTGGTGAATGAATACTATGAAATGAATACATTTTCTTCTGTGTTAAATTACCTTCTGTGCTTATCTCGGTAGAAATTTAATTCCTTGATGAGGCTGCTTCTAGAATATAGGTGCGCTAAATGGTTTTGCATTAGATTGGTCCATTGTTGTTCTTGGTGCTGGGATTTGATATGTTTAACCAAGTTAAATATTGCTTTTCTTGCAGGATGTTGCAGTTAAGGTTCTCACTGTTCAGGAATTTCGTGATGATCAGTTTAAAGAGTTCCTTAGGGAGGTATGATTACTGAATTTGAGAATCAATTTCCCCAAGTACACTTCCTTCTATTGTTGTCATAGGCCTAAGCTTTACGGAAGGTGCCATTTTCTGATTTTGACCATCTTTTTCTCTTTACTCTTTCAAACCTTTGATTTCAAAAAAATATATATAGGTTATGCACTTTTGATGAGTGAGATATATACAAGCTCTGTGGAAGCACTTTTTACTTGTGAAACATACTTTTCTTCATTTTTGTTTCTTTTCTTTGGGGAAGTGGGAAGGGTGGTGGCATTGAAGTGAAATATTCTTTTTCACGCCTTGACTACCTGGTCGTTATTGTGAGCCTTGAATTGCTTTTATCTAATATATCATTGAGTGAGTCTCTGCAGATGTTGAACATTAATATGTATTTCTCA
Source organism: Nyctanthes arbor-tristis (assembly GCA_963692815.1). Classification (NCBI taxonomy): domain Eukaryota; kingdom Viridiplantae; phylum Streptophyta; class Magnoliopsida; order Lamiales; family Oleaceae; genus Nyctanthes; species Nyctanthes arbor-tristis. The sequence continues at coordinate 29,526 of CAVNYN010219393.1, forward strand.
TTTTTTAGGTTGCTATTATGAAACGTGTTCGACATCCAAATTTAGTTCTCTTCATGGGTGCTGTTACAAAATGTCCCCATCTATCTATTGTAACTGAGTATCTGCCAAGGTGAGCAGGTTGCATAGATCATATAAAACAAATTGAACCATTTAACTAAGTGGCAAATGTGAATGCTAACATTCGTAGCTTATATTTTATGGAACAGGGGTAGCCTATACAGGCTGATACACAGACCAGCTGCAGGGGAGATATTAGATCCAAGGCGGCGGTTACGCATGGCTCTGGATGTGGTAAGTTTCAGTCCTCACAATTTGTCCTACCTTTTCTTTTTTCGGTTCATAAATGTCCTAATATGTGATACATTTAGGCGAAGGGTATCAATTATCTTCATCGTCTTACCCCTCCTATTGTTCATTGGGACCTCAAATCTCCAAATCTCTTGGTTGATAAAAATTGGACTGTGAAGGTAAAATTTTCATTGATATCTCTATGATTTTACCACTTTGAGTCATCTTCATCTTAATTAACTTCATTTATCTGATGGCTCAGGTATGCGATTTTGGTTTGTCAAGGTTCAAAGCCAACACATTCATTTCATCCAAGTCTGTTGCTGGCACAGTAAGAATTTACTCTCTCTTACGTTTTTGCACAAAATACATCTGCCCAAAAAAAAAAAAATGAAAAAAGAAGAAAAATTGTAGGCTGTTAGGTTTGTTGCAAGAAAGAAATTAGACTCAATGTCTTAATCGTCTATTTTTTGCTGCATTCCATAAGTTTGAGAACTCTTAGGCATCCTTCTCCATCCGCACCCCTCTATTCCTGAAGAAAGATAATGAGTATTTAACCCAAAAAATGGAAAAAGGCTTGTACATGGGAATTGGGATGTAGTTTAGTGGGTGACAGTTGTACAGTGATTCAAGACAGCAAATATATGTCTGAACATTTTATCTGTCCCTGGAGTTTTCATTTGAAATCTTATCATAATTTTTAATTCGATTTCCCTGCCCCTTAGCATTGTAATGATAATTATAATGGTCGTCTGACTAGTGAAATGGTTGCTTTTTTTGATTTATGGCTTCATAATAAATTGAAAACAGCAAGAGTCTCATGTCGCAGAAACATTGCTATTTCATTAGTCAATACCTCAGGTTAAGCGTATCCTTTTTGCAGTGTATCATCAATCAGCAGTAACTCTCTTCCTTCTATTTCAGCCCGAGTGGATGGCTCCTGAGTTTCTTCGTGGAGAGCCCTCTAACGAGAAGTCTGATGTATACAGTTTTGGGGTGATTTTATGGGAGCTTGTGACCATGCAACAACCGTGGAGTGGACTTAGCCCTGCCCAGGTTCATTTTGATGCCATTCCATTATTCTGTTTTCTGGGGGAGCTATTGGGTCTGATGATATTTCTCAAGAATTTTTCTTATAAGATTTTCACATGAATGATGGTAACTGAGTTTTTCCAATCTTCCAGGTGGTTGGAGCAGTTGCCTTTCAGAATAGGAGGCTTGCAATCCCTAATAACACATCTCCAATACTGGTATCATTGATGGAGTCTTGCTGGGACGAGTAAGATTTTTATTGCCACTTGGAAATGTCATTATTTGCCTTTTCAAATCCTTCTACAAAGACCTAAAGTCAGTACTGTATGA
>CAVNYN010219399.1:1351-17192 GCA_963692815.1 Nyctanthes arbor-tristis
AGTTCGTTAGTAATCTACAACAGAATTGAAGTTGTTGGTAATTTGCAACATAAAAGATCATTGGAAATTCTGTTACTATGTAATTCCGTTAGTAATTTCAAACGGAGAAAATTGTTGGCAATCCGTTGGAAAATTACCAACGAGACAAATTTCGTTAGTAATTTTACCAGCGGGGGTTTTACCAACGGAATTTACCAACGGAAAAAGTTTGTTGCTAATTGCGGTTTCCAACAAAAATCCTAGTATCACCAACGGAAATGTTCCTTACTATTGCCTCCTTTTCTAGTAGTGTTGTGGTTAGATGCACAAAAGTTTTTCAAATTTTGGTCCTTTAAATAAAGAGCTTTGTTGACTTGGTCATTTAAATAAAAATTCCAAATATTTTTCACTTGTATATGAATTCATAAAAAATCTGCTACCGATAAAAATATTTTATATATTATTTTAAAATATTATTTTAGTTATATGATTTTCTGTAACTTCTGGAAGGATTAAACAACTTATTGATTTTAACTTCTAATTTCAGAAGTGCTCCCTCCATCCAAAAAATATATTCTTTCTTTCTTTTTTTATCCGTTTCAAACTATATTCCGATCTCTTAAGTTAATTTTTTTAGTTTTCTGTTCCTCTTAGCGAAGCTCACCGTGAAGGGTTTAGTATTTGTTACGTGGGATTTGCAGTCTTGAATAATCAATCCAAATTCTGAATCATCTGTCGAACTACTATTAAATGAGTCAACTACGCCTTTGGCATCAAGTTCAACAATCGTTCCATTCATACTCATCTCTCGAAGCCATTTAATAGCTACCCGTAGTTCCATTGCCTCAGCTTCCTTCGAGGAGATCACACCATTCCCTGCTTCCATTTGGCCTACGAGAAACTCTCCTTTGTCATCCCTTATAACCATGCCAAACCCGGTTTTGTTAAAAGCATTAACGTTGGCAGCATCTATGTTGCATTTTCGAATACCGATTGGTGGTGGTTTCCATGATACCATCCGTGAATTTCCACCCAAAACAATTTCCGTTTTCTTATTTGCTTCAATCCAATCCGAAAGCACCATCAATCCAGTAACCACGGCTGCCTTAGGAGTTTGTAATTGTCCTCTTCATAACTTCGAGTTTCCCTCCCTCCAAATGCTCCAAGCAATAGCACAAATTCTATCAATTTCATGGCTTGGTTGCTGCAGCACTTTTTTGAAGAGCCAATCTTTAACATTAGCCGAACTCCCAACTATGATAGGTAGCTTCGTTTCCCTCCAACACCCTTTGGCATATCGACAAGTGATCAAAGAGTGAAAGGTGATTTCCTCTGCTTCTCCACATACAACACACATGGGATCCATGGGAATGCCCCGACCGCAAAGTTTTGATCGAGCAGGTAAACAATCTCGGCAAGCACGCCACATGAAAACCTGCATCTTTGGTGGAATCCTCCGGTTCCAAATTGACAGCCAGTTCCCCTCTTCATGAAAATGTTCCATCAACCTTTCTATATCGGTAGCCACTCGGTACCCCGGTTTCACTAGATAACTACCCGATTTGCTAAAATGCCAAGTCATTTTGTCCTCGTGGGCATTCATGCTAAGTGGGATATTACTAATATCCTCTACATCCCTTGCCGTGAAGAGCCCTTGAATCAAATCCATGTTCCATGTTCCATTATCCAATATTAGATCTCTCACTTTCAAATACTCCAGATCCGGATATTCCATCATTTCTGGTCTGCAATTAACCCCCCAAGCAACCACGGATCCTTTCAGAGATAGATATTTCTGCCATCTTCAACACGCCATCTGCATCCTTTCTCTAGCATTGCTTGTGAATTCCAAATGCTCTTCCATGGAAAACTGGGGTTATATCCCAGTTGTGATGATAAAAAATCCCCCCTTGGATAATATTTAGCCTTGAGCACTCGACTAACAAGAGCATCATGTTTGGCCATTAAGTTCCATCCCTGCTTCCCAAGCATGACTAGGTTGAACGCATGCAACTGACGAAAATCCATACCTCCATCTTCTCTTCTAACACAAAGTCGATTCCAACAGAACCAATTATAGTACATATATATAAATGAGGGTGAAGTTAATAATTTCTTTTTCAAATATGCCCTTGGTCCGTTTAATGATTATGTTGACTAAATACAAGAGTGATTCAATATTGATTAAGGGCATATAATAGAAGTAATTGCAAATTTTGTATTCCCAACAACATTAATTCACATTGTTTAATCTACATGAAAAATTGATATCGACTTATTTTTATGGGATTGAGAAATTATTGTTTAAACTATAGTAATTCTATCTTTATCTACCCCTACATGTTTTCAGCTCTTTTTTTAAGTACATATTTTCACTTAAAGATCTATAGATGATTCGTAGTGGTTTTGCCTATTTATGTTCACTGAATTATATGTGATTTAAATTGTTCTAACTATGCATGCTCACCAACTGATACGTGGTCAAATTTAGATTACAAATGCATATGTTTTTTTTTTACTCATAGCATTTAATGGGTAAGCAAAACATGTTTGAATGCGAATTTGTAAAGCAGAGTGCGGTATTCAAACTTGGAAACCAAAATAGCTTATACGCGCTTAGGAAGTCACATAGGACACTGGAAAACTAAAAGATTTGTGCTGCCCCCTCCTGTAAAGATAACTTAATTCCCATTTCTACATAAATTAAAAAAAAAATTCATTTAATGATATTAAAAAAACAAATTTAACATTATTTTTTTAACTATACCATTTCATTTATTTATTTGTTATTTCACTTTAGTAATTTCATTTTGCTTGTAATAATGTATATTAAATATGGATGCATAAGAAGATGCATAAGAAAACTAATACTTTAACTACATTTTTAAAAATAAAGTGGCTATATTTTGGAACAAATGAAAAAGAAGTGCAAGACTATCTTTATGGGAATGTAGTGTTTAATTTTAACATCATAGTATCTTAATTAAATCCCTAAATAATTACGGTTTTCTTTTTTTGGCACTATAATTACGGGTTTTTACTCCTTCTTGTCATCAAATTTAATGGCTAATAAGTTAACACCTGCTGTTGTTGTTCCATGTTTGTGTTTTGAATAATTTATTTCATTTCATAAAATAAATAATTATTTATCTTTGAAGTATTTCATTATTTTAATTCCTTTTCAAACTACTTGAGGAAAGCATCTTAAAGTTTTTTTTTTTAACTTTTAATTATTTATAAGTTCAATTATATTATATTTTTCTTTATTTTTTTAGAGTTAGTCTTCCCGTGCATCGCATGAGTGCATGGCTAGTTTATTTAATAAACTTTGTCCATATATAACCCACAACTTTAGTTATTTAATCTATCCCTATTTCAACTGAGCCATAGCTGGTGCCACCTACTTCATCACATGCCACCGAGACTGCCGCCACCATCCCCATCCGCCACAACCACCCACTAGCTCCGTCTATTTCTCCTTTTTTCGTCCATCTTTTCAATAGAGGTGCAAAAATCTGCCTCCATCTTCCGTAGATCAACTTCCATACTGATTGAGAGATTATGAGAAGGATGGGGATCTCGACACAAACAAATTGATAGAGTGATGATGAGATTGATGGAACGTGAACACAAATGAAAGTTGGCAAAAGTAGTGTGTTTTTAGTGGAAACTTCAACTAGCGTCTTTTTTTTTTTTTTTTTTTTTTTTTGGTTGGTGGGGGTGGGATTACTATCCTGTCTGAATATTGGTGACCCAAATACAGATTGTACGCAGCCAAGCCCATTAGCAGGTTGTAGTTTGCGGATCCTGGTTCGGGTCAAGTCGTTTTGATCTTATCCGTTAATTTCCAAGATTAATCCTAGTCATTTGTTTTGGGTATTTAAAGGGTCAAAGTCTTAGATTAGGGTTAGAGTGCATCAATTTGATTCATTTTACATAGTTTCTTCCTTCCTTTCTTTGATTTCTCTATGCAGTATGTCTGTTGAGTAAGATTTCTAGGGTTGTCGATTAGGGCTTTTAGTGTATTCCTTAGAGTATCTTCAATGCACAGTCTTGATGTATGGTACAAACAAGAGATAGAATCAAAAAAAAAATTCGTGAACCCCATATTTTTTAATTTTCTTTTTTCTTTTAATCATTTCTCTCATTTACACACCTTTTTCCTCACTTTTTTTCCCTCATATCCTGTGTAAGGTCTATTTTTAGACCTTCATCCGAAGCTCTACTACTACTATTTTATCATTATTTTTGAATTTCTATATATCTCTCCTTTATTTCACATTTCTCTCTTTTTTTCCTACACCTTTTCGACCAACATTCAATTAAAATAATCATCTTCTCTCTATCTCTCTATTCTGCACTACCCAAAACTTTGATATCTCTATTGGAGATGCTCTTAAGGTGGAGAGAGAGAGAGAGAGAGAGAGAGAGAGAGAGATAGAGTCTTGTATATTTAACGATGGTTTGTAACCAATGTGCTATTGTAAGCTTTGCGAGTTTCGAACATATCTGGTGTGTAACTGTTTGGTTGTTCTAATAGAAGAGAGGCGGAGCAGGAATTCCAATTAATTTTGGGACTGCCAACATTTCCAAGGTCCTTTGGGCTGAAATAATTCTGGGTGCTCTTTATTGTTTTGAATCCCTGTTTTTTGTGCCTTCTTGGTCGATCTCTCAGCGTTGAGTGGCCGTTCGCAAATCCTAATTATATCATGATTTTGATGTTTTCTGGTGGCAGTTACCATTCCTTTTATTTTATTTTATTTTTTTTTTTTTTGGTTTTATGGTGAGTTTTTATTATCAAATTTTATTTATTTATTTTGGGTTACAATGTGTTCTTTTTTTTTTTTCTTTTTAATTACTAATTTTTTACAATTAAACATTGCTGACTTGGCATTGGCGGCTGGCAACATTGACTTGGTGGTGGTTTGTTAGAGTCACCACTCAATAATAATAAAAATTAATAATAATAACAATAATAATAATAATAATAATAATAATTGTTAATATGAATTCCTGATCGTTTCTGTGAATTTTGTGATATTGTGGAGTATTTCTAACTGTTACCATGAATCTGGTAATTTTTAATTTGATATCAACTAAGAAATAGAAATAAATATAGTAACAATTTTTTTTTAATCAAACGTGGTAACAAATTTTTACATGAACAATGCCAACTGAAAGAGCAATGCATTTCTTTGTAATAATTGCAATACAATGCAATAAAATGCGTTTGTTGGTAACAATTGCAATACATTACCGTAAATATCATTGTTTGAACTTGCATTGCAATGCGTATAAGTGGAGAAAATTCATAAAAAGTAACAAATACTTGATAATAAATCATTTTGTGCAATATCCTTATTAAATTCTGTATTTTAATTTTTTTTTTTTTTTTGGGATATATGAGATATGTATTATAGGTTATTTTATCATTCTTTTTTTAAGTACAATTACAATCCATATCATGGCATTACAAGTGCATATAAAGATATATCTTTCTGAAACAAAGTGCACCGAAATCAACAATAGAAACCCCTATACAAAGAACTACAAGAAATCAAACTCCTATCCATGAGACTACAAACTACATATAAAATGTAAACAAAATCCTCACATGGGAAGAATTGAACCTGAGACCTCTACGTCCCAAGACCTCAACTTTAGCCCCCTAACCAAATGAGCTAAAGGCTCATTGGCTATTTTGTCATTCTTTTAAAAAAGTTTAAAAGTGCACATTAATAGTCAATATATATCTAACAGATTATTCGTAAATAAATAAATATAGTATGAACAAATTAAAGGCAAGAATAGAAAATATATTGGGTAATATGCCTATGTATTTAACAGATTTTTTTACTCTTAAATAAATAAAGTTAAAAAAATAAAAAGGAAAGAATAGGAAATATTGGGTGTTATGATATTGGCAGGTAATCCTTTGAAGATAGAGATCTCAACCTTATCTATCAGCAGATAGAGATGTATTAATTCCGACAAGAATGAGAGTAGTTCACATTTAATTAGAGGTTGTTAATAACATTAACAAAGTGTTTGGCAACTAGTTGGATTATAATCTAGATTATAATATACTGCGTGGCATTATTTTATTAACTGCTTTTTGTAAAAAGCAGAAATTACGGCCTGATTTTTACTTTTTGACTTTTTGAAAAAAGTGAAACCAATGAAATGATGCCGTGTGACAGATTATAATCTAGTGAACTTGTCAAACACCCCATTATTCTTTTTGATTCGTTATTATTATTTTTCAAGTGAAGTATATTTGAAGATATTGCAGGTATAATTGAAATATGTATAGTTTGTGAGGGTATATTTGCAAGACACGTCAAAAAAAAGATTTTCTTATGTGAAGAACTCTTCTCTGGGTCCAAGTAAATTCTAGGTTCAAATTTCTTATCTCCTTCCGGTACTAAACTACTAATTATTTTCCCTAAACTGATTTTGCCCTCTCTTAATGTTTCATTTAGGACTGAAATTCACTCACAAGAATATGAAATAACTAGTTTCATAAATAACTAATACACTACTGACAAGTTTAGCTACTGCAAAAAGAATGGATCAGAATTTTATCGTAAAAGGGAATTATGAATTTTTAGTATAAAAAGCATAAAAAGAAATTTTACTGAAATATATTTTCAGTAGAGAAGTTTTGCGAAAGGAGTAGATTTAAAATGGATTTGTAAAAGAAATATTATGAGTCTATCTATCTACGCTAAACTGAGATCATTCCGTGTTAATAATTTTACCTCTTCATTTTGCTTTTATTGTGGATTTTGAATCGATAATTAGTTACCACATATGATGGTAATTTGTGCTTGGATCGTTGTTGAGTTATTGTGTGTATGTCTTTTGGCTACGTGGCTTGTTGGTTGGTGTAATTTTTTTCTGTTGTTTGCTTGTTGAAGGATGTTATTCTTTTTTATTGTTAATAAGTGAATTATCTTAGAGAACTCTAATTGATTCTATTAAATTCTTTGATTTTGACAATTTTTATTGGAATAAAGGTTGCTAGCAAAATAGATATATATAGATACTCTTATTGATGAATTTATGCTATTTAACTTACTTTTTAGCCTAATATATAGATTTTGAGTTGTTGAACACTTTTGTGCAATACGCTTACTGTTGTATAATTTTTTAAAAACTTAGTGCTTCTATAGACGACCTTTTTTAAGTTTCCAACCCCATGAAACAGCAATAAGAAGGCTCGCCAAAAAATAGCTAGGATTTCACTAGAAATATCGGTCCTCTCCCACCTCCATTTCTTTCTATCTTTCAAATACATCCAAGTTCTCAAATGAACAAAGAAGCCAAGTCTGTTTTATATGCCAAGGCCCCAATGGTCAACTCATCTTGAATGAAGCAAAGATGTGTTGCAACTGCCAAATTTCTAACAATTAGAGCGCTACCAAAAACTAGCTTTTGCCCTTGTAAACATTTACAAATATACCACTAAAGCACAAATATATATATATATATATATATATTTTGTAGAACACAAAATTATGAATAAACTTGGGAACTTTATTCATTAATTTTAATAAAGAGTAACAACTAGACCATATAAAGTTAACATAGTTTGGGAAAATGAATTTCAAACTCAAATGAATATTCAAAAATAACGATAAAAATAGATATTTTCATTTTAGTATTGGGTTCCTTCACCAGTCGCCTTGTCACCACCAAGCTCCTCAATCTGAAATGTTTAAAAAAAATAAGGGTGAACATATAAGTACGCTTGGTGGATTACGCAACAATTAAGTCTAAATCAAATATGCAAATTTAGACATGTAAAATAATTCTATTGAATAACTGTAAAAGCTATAAATGTCTATTGAACTCCACTGTGGAATAATTCCAAGAACCGGAATTAGATTCCAGACCGCTTGAGAATCCCTAACAGTCATTTGCACGCAAATATTAAAATATGTACTGTGAGATAACTCAAGGGTTTGTATTCGATCCCGAATTACTTAACAGGTTCTGGCTATAGCGACCGAAATTTTCATATTTTCAAATTATTAATTTAGTAGAATTTAAGTGCGTCGCTACGTGTGCTCTTCCGATCTTTTTTAATGTTGGTCACGATGAACTTTTAAAGAATTTGCGTCGCTCGTCAAACTTCGTTTTAAAGAAAGGTGTACGCTTATAATTAATTGAATTTTGTTTCCAAATAGTAAATTCGAGTTCAATTAATTATTATTTCCGTCATCTAAGAAATTTCCCTAGTCCCATCCAAAATTCCTAAGTCTAAGACTCACTGTTTTTAAAGCCCAAATTCTTGTTTATTTTAATTCAAGCAAATTTTAGAGCCCTACTTGAAACCCAAATCATATTGAGCTTTGCCAAACGAGACTTGGACCTCTTCTACGCCCACTTTGTACCCACGTTGAATCCCCTTAGATTTGGCTAACTAGTCATAACGTTGCCTCCAACTCCTTATCCTCCTCCTAGATATTCTACAACCAATACTCCCTCAAATCTGATTCTCAGCAACGATCGTCCCAGACTGCAAGTGTATATATGTGACAATGAGACTTCATCACGACTTACTTGTATTTCTCATTTTTTTATTTTAAAAAATCTAAAATTATTAAATATTTGAAATATATATCCTAAATCGGAAAATAAATGTAAAAATCATAAATATTATATTTAGTTTATAATTTTAACAATTTTACGATACAATTTTGATATTTTCAAAAGCAAAAAGTAGATAATTCCTACTTTATTATACATTTATATGGATTAAATATTACAAAAATGATGTACTTGTCAAAAATAAATAACACTTACCACTTAAAATAAAAGCAAGAAAATCAATTTCATATTTTTTACCAATAAGAAAACAACTTAAATAAATAAGAAGATGTATAAGCACAAATTATCCACGTCTATATATAAATATATTTATATATATTATATAATAATAGCATATAACTTAAATAGAGTCAATAAATATATTCCAAATCTGAACAATTTTCTTTAACAAAATCCTTATAGTGTTGTAAATTCTAGTAACATTATATTTTAACACAATTATTCTTGACTATTGCTTAAAAAATAATATAATAATGATGATTTTTAAAAAAGTTTATTGGCCAAAAAATTCCAACTTGAAAAAGAAATTTAGTGGTATTGCTTTAACTTGTTAATTATCCCACAATGAAAGTTTTGTAAAAAAGTAATATGAGTGGAGCTTATAAATAAGGTGAGTCTTTGTGCAAGTGACTATGTAAAGTAAATTTTATGGACTTTGAGGCAAATTAATAATTGTCTTGGTTCTTTATATTTAGTTTTAAGTTTAAATGATTGTCACACATTGAAAGTTTTATAAAATGTCAAATAATTATCTCTTATAAATAAGATAGGCCTTTGTGCAAGTGACTATATAAAGGAAATAGTTTTGATTCTTGCCTCTAAAATATTATGAAAAGCGAAAACCGGGTTTCAATTTATATATTAAAAATAAAGAGAAAGAGAAAAGTCAACCGGTCTTTGACCGAGTTTTCGGGTTTTCTTCCGGACCGGTCATTTTGGCCGCGAAGCCCGGACTGGGACCGGCCCGTTCAGTCTGGTTTCGGTCCGGTTCACCCGGTCCTTTTTTTTTTTTTTTGCACACCCCTATTGTAGGAAAAGTATGATGCAATGCTATATTATGTGATTATGCATGAACTGCATAAGATTTATGGAAATATAGAAAGTATGAATATAATTAGCTCACTTTAACTGGGAGCCCACAGATTTAGCTCGTCATTCTTATGGGCTCACAGACATAGATAATTGGTTTGTATTAAAAATTTTAGAGACCAACTTATTCAGTTTCCAAACTTTCAGGCATGCAATGTTCTTGCATCTTTTAAAGGCTCAAAAGTTAAGTTTTCTTCATCAACTCAGGGCTGTAAATACAGAAAAATGGTCTTCATCTGGAGAACTATACATCTGTTTAAGTAAAAACATGAATTGTGTTACTTAGCATTGACGGTACGAGACGGGTCTTGCTAGTTTCCAGAAAAATACTAGGTTTTTGGCTAAGAAACTTACGTACTTATGTTTTAAAATATTAGAGGAATCTGTAAGTGTAATTTTTGTGGCTTGAGAATAAGGTTGAAAGATGACCCTCGAACCGGGTCTCTCGGTTCAACCGTGGCTAGCTTCTTAAGTTCATGCATTACTTGGTGGGATAGTGGTGCTAATCCTATGTATCATATATAGGTAAGGGGTATGTATCATGTATGTGTATTCATAGATATATGATGAAACTAAATAAATAAATGTGCTTTGCAAGTTGAATTGAGTTCGTGTTTTACATATAAATTTCCCCAAAAAGTTTGCAGTGATTTATATAGATTGATGCATATAATAATACTATGAAGACATACATGTAACTTGCAAATTAAATTGGATGAAAATGTAAGTAAAATTTAAATAATAACTTGTAGCCATTATATAGATGAAAATGTAAGTAAAATTTTCGCACTGTGCATGATGAATATTGATTTAAATTCATTGTCAATAAAAAATAATTAGTAAAGGGTTAATTTCACAAATCGTCCCCAACATTTAAATTAAGAATTGGTTTCATCCCCAACCTTTTTTAAGCAATGCTTTTGTCCCCAACCTTTAAATAAATGCGAGTAAATTGTCTTTTTTGTCACTATTAACTAAATTTGGGCGGTAATACCCTTTAATTCTTTAATTTTAAAAATAAAATATTTAAAATGTTAAAAATAATAAAAAATTAAGAAAAAAAAGGAAAACAGCCCACCCCTACCCCCAACCCAGACCAAGAAATCAAATGGCCATCGGAAACAATAGCCTTTGCTGCCGTTCTCCCCATTTCCTATGGAAAACGACAAGACATTTTGGGGAGGGGGGAGGGTTCATTCCCTCCAAAAAATGCTGCCAGAATCTGCTGCCAATTTTGGTAGCGTTTTTGCCAAGGTTGTCAAAATCGTATTTTTGGATCAGATTGGCCAAGAGTTTTGAAAATCAGATCGGTAAATCAAATCGCAAATCATAAGATTCTACTAAAAATTAATTTAAATTTTCCAATGAAGTGAGGAAAAAATAATGACCTTAAATTAACAACAACAAAGTTAAATAATCTGTTAAGATCATAAATATGAAGTTCAAAACAAATTACAAATATAGTTCACAGGATAATAAACATATATAACGTATTCATAATTGAAAAAAGGTAAAATATAGTAAAGAAGATTTAATGTTCCTGTTTCACTTTACTCTTTCCTTTGACCATATAAAACAAAACAACAATATATCAATAAATTTCCCCTAATTAAAGTGGAGATTGGAGACAAAACGTACAGAGTATATCATATTAGAGGCAATACCCGTTAGACATCTCCATCATTACACTGAACACTCCAGTACAGACTACACTAAAATGTAAAACCACAAAAAACCACCACTTTCCACGGCAGCCCACCACTACCAGCACAATCAACAACAATCGGCCGGGTTATGAAGCAGAAGGATGAGACAAACGAAGAGTTAAAAGAGAGAGTTTGCCCTTTAGTACTCTGCAAAAACTAGGCTTACATTCCTCTTCACTCTAGTTCTTTATCTTTCGTTTGTTTGGGAGGTAGAGGCAGTGTCGGTCCTGTTGTTACTGGGGCCCTAGACAAACTCCAAAAAATGGACCTCTATAACAAGTAACAACCGAGGGTTGGGAGGGGGTGGAGCCCCTGTCCCCGAAAAATTTTTTTTTGGTACTATATTCCTTCACTTTTTTACTGTAACCTTTAACAACTCTTCTCATCTAAAACCATTATCTAAATGAATTCAATACCTAAAATTTTGTAACCAACAGTCCCCAAAAGAAAAGAATTTTTTGTTTGAAAGAAACCTTCCAGCCAGCAAATCAGAAGATAATCTATTAGGAATACATGCCAATTATGCTGCATAATAATGGTTATAATAATAACTTTAAAGGAAAGGAAACAACACATAACAAAATAAAACAATGAAAATTTATGACAAAGGGAATTCTAGAGGAAGGACATCAACAACCAAAGTTTCAGAAACTGAAAAAATGTGATGACCTTTAATTACCAAATTCAGCCACCAAGTTAACGAATTCTAGTCAACTGTCTTTCAGATGACCCCAAGACCAAATAATTCAGCAGAAAATCACCAGCTAATTCAGCAAAAAATTACCAGGTCCATAGGGCCAACAAAGGGCAATCTGTAAACTAGAGAATTCAACTAAATTTCACAGACAAATCTCCCATTTCTATTTAAGTTAGGTACAATAACTTCTGACTTCTCATCCGTGACAGACATCATTTCCCCAAACTGTAACAATTTTCTGTAACCCATAGAGAAATATACTCAATAAACATACAAATGGAAAAGTAAATTACCAAAATAATTACATCTAGGTAAACACAGAATTGAGCTTAGAAAATGAAAATGAGAAATCACCTCTGACCTCAGACGCAGGCGGCTGGTGGATGCGGCGGCAGCAGAGGCAGAAGGTAGGGGCGCAGCGCAGCAGCAACGGAATCGGGCGGCGTCTGGATGGCAGCACGACAACAGCAACTCTGGACGACAACAACAACGCCGGATTCTGGACGAGTGGACTGCCGACAGGTAATGGCTTTGAGAGGGAAAGGGATTGATTGCCAAGATTAGGGTTCTTCAATTTCCAATTGGGGATTTGGGATTTGGGGATAATTTGGAATTTAGGAATTTGGGTAATTGAGCCTCAACGCCAGCGTTTTGTTTGTAATAATTTTCCCTTTTTTTTTCTTCTTTAAAATCTGAAATTTTGTTTTTGGGCCAAATGGGCCCTTAAGTTTTCATGAATTGGCCCTTAAAATATTAAAAATTGGGCCTTTTGTTTCCAAATTTGGGCCCCAAAAGCTTTAAAAAAAAAAAAGAATACATGTATATTGGGCCAGGTATAACAAAGACTTTTGGGCCCCTATTCGTCCTGGGCCTGAGGTGGCTGCCTCATCCGCCTCGGCCCAGGACCTGCCCTGGGTAGAGGTTAGAAGCATGCTTTTTTTATAATGAAAAGTGCTAAAAAACCAGATCCAGAACTCGAAAGTCGATAATTTGTCCAAAATTAAGGTTTTTTTTGAAGGATCGGATGAATCGTATAGAATCACGATTCTTTACTATTCTATAAGATTCTGGTATAATTCAGATTCGATTTTGCAAATATGCGATTTTGTACCTGATTTGGATCGTTCTAGTGAGCTTGGATCGTAAAATCGTACGATTTTACGATAGATCGCGATTTTAATAACTTTGATTTTTGTTGCCGGAAACAACGGCCGCCGGTCCAGCAGCACATGGGGAGGATTCATCCTCCATTTTTGCTGCTGGAAACGGCCGGCGCAAAGTTCCTACTTTTTCCGATATGAAAAACGTTCCCAGAAATGACAGTCATTTCTGCCATTTTGTTATTTTTAATATTTTCAAATATTTTATTCTTAAAATTAAAAAAAGTAAAGGGTATAGCATCTAAATTTAGTGAATAGTGATAAAAAAGGCGATTTGCGCATATTTATTCAAAAGTTGGGGACAAAAGTGTGGGCTTAAAAAAATTGGGGATGAAATTAATTTTTAACTTAAAGGTTGTGGACAATTTGAGAAATTAACCCATTAGAAAATATCAGTAGGCAAACAAAAAATAGTAACGAAATACTATGCAACCTTTTTGACATTATATAATCATATTCAAAATTAAAAAAGGTGAACAATCACTAAAAACTTCTACTTAAGAATACCTAGCGAAAC
Source organism: Nyctanthes arbor-tristis (assembly GCA_963692815.1). Taxonomy (NCBI): domain Eukaryota; kingdom Viridiplantae; phylum Streptophyta; class Magnoliopsida; order Lamiales; family Oleaceae; genus Nyctanthes; species Nyctanthes arbor-tristis. Next base: position 15,116 of record CAVNYN010219399.1, read on the forward strand.
CTTAAACAGTCGAGTGAATCCAAGCTACAAAGTGACTTGATCTATGGACTATATCGTGGTAAATATTTTAATGATAGAAGAATCATTACTGCTATTACAAATTATAGTATGGGAAATCATAAGCATCTATATTACAAAATCAATTTTATCATTATGGTAAAAATTGTGATGCTTGAGAAATCATTAGGACAAAAATGCAATATATAAATATAGATGTCATAATAATTAAATGGGGGTTCTAATACTTAATTAGCTCATGTTTGATCCTCTTTATCAAAATACATTATAATCACACCTACCACTGATTTAACTATTGATTGACAACTATTCATTTATAACCATAAATTTCAAACTTCTATTAAATCTCACCACTCATTTCACTTCTTTATAATTTCTCTTTATAAATCAACTGTCATAAATTGAATCAAACAGGCACTTAATTTCAATCAATTCAATATAATTAAAATTAAAATATTAATAATTAATGAGTAAGGACAAACGAGGAATTAGAACAAATGGGCAGGGGTAAAATCGTCTAAAAATATTTCACCCCTATTTTCTTTTTTATGGATAATATAATGGGTAATTATATTACCACTACATTTTTTCCTTCCTATACCACATTTTATGCACACTACTTGTAAAAGATAAATCTAATAGTTGCATCAATGGAAAACATAATTGCATCTCATACGACTGTTGTGAGAATTTTAAATATGAATTCATCATATACCTTCAAAAACTCAAACAAACTAGAGAAAAGATTCAACCTACAGAATTTAGTTAGATTCAAATCTGGTTTCGAACATATTTTTAACCACGAATTGAAAAAAAGGATTGTCAGGGTTTAAGGTGTGTAAGCCATGATTTATTTGAACCTGACAACCATGAATTAAGAAGAAGAAGAAGAAGAAGAAGAAAGATCAATACACTACTTTAAGGAATTTAATCATATAACCCATGAATATTTCCTCCCGAGTCCGAAAAGACATAAAGCACAAAGAGAAAAAGTTCTACACACTACGGTATCTCCTCTTGAAGAAATTAATTGGGTAAAATTTGCTAGTTTTTCATATTCTAATTCAAACGAAAGAATTCGTAACAATTTCTATTTTGTATTAATTCTTGAAACCGGGGTTATGTTTCTTGACTAGGTTGAGTACACGATTTCATGTAAAAAAATCTCATGTGTTATCTTGATTTACATTAATCATTGGATTAAACATTATAAAATCATTACTGTTTACATGAAATGAATGGAGGAATGATTTCTAGAGCAAAAGGAACAGTGACGACACATGACACAAGGCCAAACCGGATTAGATGATAGTCACCAAATTAAAGTTGCCAAAATTCCCTAAAATCCTATGCTAAAGGCAACAGAAATCAACCAAGTCGACTTCAACAAATTGTTTCACGTGAAGAAGAATAAAAGAAAATAAAGAAGAAAGATGGATGTTGATGTGGTGTTGGAATAAAAAATAATAATGTATGATATATTTTAATAAGGTTAGTGATATAATTTTATTTATGGGCATCTAAATAAATAAAAAATTATGAATTATTTGTGGTATGCTAAGAAAAATTTGTAGTGACAATATAATTACTCTAATATAATATAATATAGATGTATAATAATGTTCAGTAGAGTTATGTCAAAGCAACAGCTTGCAATTTAACCCGCTGACCATGGAATGTGTAAGCCCTACCCTTAATACTTCTGTCCCATCCAAATTAATCAGGTTCATAGGGGTAGTTATATATCCACCCCATGAAGGGTTTGGGCAAGCATGACTCACCTCACCATTATAATAATGTAGATGAGTCCTAAAAATTGAAATCTCAAAGTTAAATTTGAATTCAAGCATTCATTATAATATCATAGATATATATCACTACACCGCAACGTCATCTATGTGTAGGTGTTTTATCTTTATATAAGAATACAATTAGTGTTAGGGGAAAAAACTTCAAGATTGGGGGGGGGACCTTTTTGGTGGGTGGGGGGTAAAAATCTAATTGAGGGGCCAAATTTAGGTTTTTTGGCCCCTCATTTAGGTTTTTTTCACCCACCCCC
>CAVNYN010219399.1:17212-72949 GCA_963692815.1 Nyctanthes arbor-tristis
CCCCCCCCCCCCCCCCCCCCCCCCCCCCCCCCCCCCCCCCCCCCCCCCCCCCCCCCCCCCCCCCCAAAAATCTAATTGAGGGGCCAAATTTAGGTTTTTTGGCCCCTCATTTAGGTTTTTTTCACCCACCCCCTCCCCCTCCGGGAATCTAATAAAATATTATTTTTCCTCACTATCATTTCTTTTCTAATATAATAAAATAGCGTTACGTGTCTAATTCATATTCCCCCATTTCCCCCTTACACATTACTTGACAATAAGTTTTTTCCCTTTTCTCATTGAATTTTTTCCTCCAACATTAATCTTCCTCTAAGCTAAGTAATAATTACATGAATTAAAATGTTTGCATAAAAGATTAAAAGGTCAATGATTGGACGTAAAAATTCAATATACCCCACCCTTTAAACTTGCTCGCCCAGGGTCAGGATACCTGGTATTGTCATTTTTACCCAAATTTTAGAAAACTTCTTTGTTAGCTATATTCGTCGTTATCCAACTTTTTAAAATAAAGTTTTTTTATGAAGTTGGGCTAGTCTCAAGTTGCAGATGCTAAGTTACTTAAACCCAACTCGAACAATTTACTACTAAGTTACTAATAAATAATTAAAAGAATAAAAAAATAAAAAAGTTAGATTTGTCAAGTCCTCTTAAAATAATGAACTGGGGGTAGACTTACAAAAGTCTTTAGTTAATAGAGAAATCTTTAACACTACAAATTTTTTTAACTCGTGATATCCACCATCCATTGCGTTTTAACAAAAATATTTATAAATAAAACGGGTCAATCCCTATTCAGAACTTTAGGGACCAAAATAATTCAAAACATTAAAGATTAAACAGCATGTCCAAATCTTTAGCATTAACATTCGAAATGCAAAACTATATGGAATATATCTTAAGATTCAAAACTGTTAAAAGACTTGGTTTTAATATCTAGAAACTCAAAGAACTGAATCAGAAAATTGGAAGCATTAGTTATGCAATTAAATCTTTAATTTTAGCCTATCTAATCTAATTTTAAAATGCAAGTCCTCCTCAATAGATCTGAGTTAGTGATTTTGTTGAGATTATTAGGCCTATAACACAAAATTCTCACAAATCTAAGCCTCAATAATCTCCCAAAGTGGTAGAAATAACAACTCCAAGCTTGCTCCAAAACTCCCTCTTGTGTATATGTTTTGAGCTCAGATTTAGAACCACACTTTGTGTACCGGAATCATGGCACCGTCTCCTTGGGAATGGCAACCGGAGACTCGCCGGAGTTGGACGGATTTTCGCCGGAAAATGCTCCACAACTCACTGCCTCTCTCACCTCTCTTTAATGGCAAAAGTCCCAAGAAACAAAAGACAAAGTATTGTCTTTAAATAATGGGAAAGACCCCAACGGTCAACACTTTCAAATTGGGTCAAATAGTCAAATGGTCCAAATGGGTTTAAGTGAGCCACAACTCACAGATTTATCTCCAACAGTCAACCTCAAACCTCATTATCGAAGATGGATATACGCTAAAGAACAACTGCTGTTGCTAAAAAAAAAAAATATAAATAAATAAATTAGATAATCAATCACAAACTCTTGTTTGATCCTCATTATTCGGGAAATTTATAAAGAGAAGAGATATATAAGGTGTATTGGAAATGTAAAAAAAATGTAAAATATATACTTGTAATTGAGCAGTTGTCAAATCAAACATAAAATCAGTTGTAGATAAATTTATAAATTGAGAGAATAAAGAGGATCAAACAAACTCGATCCAGTTTCCATACCGGTTTCTAAACATCATTTGATGGTAAATCTAATAGTAGTAATTCTAAGCAACAAATGCATTTTCTTAATAGCGGATGATGCTGAGCCATTTTATCCAAACAACTCGAGCAAAACTCAAACTCGACCACCATGTACAGATGTATTATCCTATCGCAACATCTCGAAACTACGACATGTAAACAATAAGCAACGTAGAGCAAAAAAGCCGGTAATTGAAAATTTAAAAGCATTTGGAGAAGGGGATAGAATAAAACAGGGGCACTTGGAGAGCTGCAGGAAGTGTTAACGCCAATTCATTTCCAAAAAAGCATTTAAAGGTTCAATGGAAGTAGTTTATCTTGGGAGTTGGCATGAATCACGCGCTGCCGCTTCATTAATGGTTCTTGACAAATCTGCAAACGCGTGTTCCCAGGAAACGAAAAAAGTAAAAAAAAAAAAAATTAAAAAAAATAATTCCGGTATTGGAAATCGAAAGTTTCCCGCCAAAGTCACTTAGGTGGCTACTCTGTTATATCAGAAAAAAACTAATAGCATAAAAAAGAATTGTCAAGAGATAAATCTCACATAAAACATAAATAATTAGTATATAAAGAGGTTGGATTACTTTCCTTAATAGGTTAACATTTTAAAGAGGATAGTATCATAGCTCATTATACTCAAACGAGTAATTTGATCATGTTAAGACTCAATTGAGCACACATATTTCAAGATTAAGTTGCTTCAATGACCCATCATCTTACGGAACATGTTAATAGATAAATCCCACGTCAAATGAATATAAAATAAATAATAATCAATATATTAAATACTTGACTTAATCCTCTGAATAAATTAACCTTTTAAAGTGAACCCAAACCTTTACAAAAAGGGCATACACACGGATAGTTGCCACCTCTACCATCCCCCAAAAGATTCCTCTATTGCTATTTCCCCCAGCCTCATCATATTGATAAAAATCAGAAGGGACAGCTCATATCACATGGGTGTTTGGTGGAGGCGCATCTTCCCCTCCAATCAACATTAATTGATAAAATACAACAAAAAATACTAAAGCTAGGAAACAAATTCTTCAAAAATCAAAACGTTGTAGAAACATAGAACTCAGCCCCCACCTTCATTTATAACCGAAAATACTGCGGCTAGGTGACAAATTCCTGGAAAAATATATAATATTATACAATACATGCACAACAGTCATGTCCTCCATCAAGATTCTCACTTTTAGAGAATACTGTTACTAACCTCCGGCAATAAATATTTTTTTTTTCATTCGTCTTAAATTATAGATTATTTTCTTTCAAAAAATACTGTTAAAATATAAGTTTTCTCACATAATAGGAAAATATTTTAAATTTAATTTCTCAATACTATTAAATAGGTTTTTCTTAATAAATTTATGAGAACAAGAATGTAGCATCTTTATTTTTTATATACGGGGAAATAGGAGAGGGGAAAATTTAGAGAGGAGAAAGTGTAGTTCGAACTCGAGACCTCTATCCCAAAAAGTAAGCATCCTAACCATTGAATTATTATAATTCGAACCACAGAATGTAGCTATCTTTGTAGGATAGATGTAGTAATTATTTAGACCGGTGATCAGTCTCTGTCTAAATATATATTTTATATATATATATATATTTTTTTTTTTTTGTTTTAAACAAAAAGATGGCGGAGTGGAGTGGGGTGGGGAACACTTTTCTTGGTTTTGTATTTATCTGAATAAAGCTACATGCGAAGATTGATGGGTAGAGAGCATCACAATTCAAAATGCATCCAAATTTATGGAAAAATGAACCCCATAAATTTCCTCTACTTTGAAATATACAATGGGAAAAGCCATCACATGTGACTAGAGCAAGATAAGATTTAAGTAAGAAAAGATTAAAGAGTGAGTCGAACATGGCTGTCCTTCCGCATTTTTAAATGCATGCACTATAAGGAAAAACAGTAAGATATTGAATAAAAAAATAAGACAATTGACTGATTCAATCCGATTCTCCTGTCATCCACTATTCAAGGTGAGAATGATTAATCTATTGATTTGCATTGGGGAAAAAAAGGAGTTAATCATAATTACTTGGAATTTGGAAATAATTAGTATGTATAAAAGAAGTATGGTTCATTGTCTAGTCACAAGACATTGTAGTGTCACGCCAATATGCTGATAAAAACTTGCATTCTGCTCCTCCTTCTGATCATATGGCTTCCATTGAGGTTGGCCATAACAAATCTGACTCATGGAAAAATTGCGTTGCCTGGATGCGAAACCAAGTGTGGGAATTTAATGGTTCCATACCCCTTTGGCATCGGTTCTAAATGTTCCATAGGTCCATCCTTTGATATCAACTGTAGTCCGATCTTCTGAACCCTCCAAAAGCCTTCCTTCGAGGATATAATCTAGAGATAATCAATATATCAGACATCGGAATCTGGGTAAAAAACCGGGTAGCTTCCACTTGCTATAACGAGTTCGGCATTTTGACCGGCCACAACCAACTCTTGTTCGACCTAAACAACTCTCCTTACAGCTTTTCAAGTGCAAACTTGTTCAGGGTTGTGGGATGTGATGACTTCTCCATAGTAAATGCACAAATGGCTCAAGAAAACATCAGTACTGGATGCATTACGCTCTGTTCAAACCGCAACTATCTAAGCAATTATGCGTCGTGTTCTGGAATTGGATGCTGCCAAATGCCGATTCCAATGGGTATAAAGTACTTCACTACATCCGTGGGTAGCTTTAGTAATCACACGATGGTCTGGCCTTCAAATCGATGTGGCTATTCCTTTCTTGGAGATTTATATGAATTTCGCATATCAGATCTCTCAAATCCTAATTTCATGCACAATGTTTCAGAAAAAGTACCATTAGTGTTGGACTGGGTGATCGGCAACCAAACTTGCAAAGAAGCAAGGAAGTCCAGTGATTTTGCCTGTCAGCAAAACACCTTCTGTCAAGATTTTTATTCTAGTTTAGGAGGATATAGATGCATGTGTCTTGATGGATATACAGGGAATCCATATCTTGAACCAGGATGCCAAGGTAGGTTAATTCAGGGGGGAAAAAGAGATTGGTAATAGGGTAAGCAATATAGCCATGACAATTTTTTAAGCTTTTCTTTTTCTTTTTCCCTGTCCTTCTCAGATATCGATGAATGCAAGAAGACTGGCAGTGACAATCCATGCCATGCATTTGCATCTTGCACTAACCTTCCAGGTGGTTATCGTTGTACTTGCTGGAAAGGTTACGCTGGAGATGGAATAAGAGATTCTACTTTAGGATGCATTCCCAAGCGTTCGAGTAAACCGTTGGTGATTACAGGTTTATAAACACTCCTCAAACTAATTCACCTCATCATTACTTGCTTTAAGTTTTGCTCCATTCCGTTTATTTGTGCAACAACCAGTTAGATGTTAATACCAAGTGGAATGCTCGAAATTTTTAAAAGGCTACAAGAATTCCGTGCAACCTATCTCATTTGATTTCTCTTGTATGTATATGTAAACTTATTTGTGCAGCTCTGGTCTCCAGTATTGGATTGTTATTGCTTCTAGCAGTTAGCATTTGGCTATACAAGGTGATAAAGAAGAGGAATGAGCGGAAGCGCAGACAGAAATTTTTCAGAAGGAATGGTGGTTTGTTACTTCAGCAACAATTAACAACTAAAGAAGGTCTCGTAGAAAAAACTAGACTTTTCACTGATAAAGAATTGATAATGGCAACAGATCAATTCAACCAAAGTCGAATACTTGGGCAAGGAGGTCAAGGTACAGTGTATAAGGGCATGTTGTCTGATGGGAGAACTGTAGCAGTAAAAAAGTCGAAATTAGTAAATGAAAATCAACTAGAGCAGTTTATCAATGAAGTCGTAATCCTTTCTCAAATCAACCACAGAAATGTCGTCAAGTTACTTGGATGTTGTTTGGAGACAGAAGTTCCTTTGCTCGTTTATGAATATGTACCTAACAGAACCCTCTTTAATCATGTTCATGATGAGAGTAGTGAGTTCCCCTTTACGTGGAAAATACGTTTAAGGATTGCGACAGAGGTAGCAGGTGCTCTTGCCTATCTACATTATGAGACTTCCTTGCCGATTTATCACAGGGACATTAAGTCTAGCAATATCTTTTAGATGAAAACTACAAAGCCAAAGTGTCGGATTTTGGAACATCAAAGTCAGTTGCTGCGGATAAGACTCATGTTACCACCCAAGTTAAGGGAACATTTGGCTATCTAGATCCAGAATACTTTCAGTCAAATCAGTTTACGGATAAAAGTGATGTCTATAGCTTTGGTGTTGTGCTTGTTGAACTTCTGTCAGGACAAAAACCAGTATCATCAATTATTGATGAAGATGAAAGAAGTTTAGTAACACGTTTTATGCAGTCCATGAGAGAAAACTCTTCGAGAAAAATTATTGACCCAAAGATATTGGAGAAGGATAATGAGGATGAGATCGTCGATGTTGCAAATTTAGCCTATAGATGCTTGAATATGGATGGTTCAAAAAGGCCTACTATGAAAGAAGTTTCCATGGAGTTGGAGAATATTAGGCGATCTCAAAAACCTCGTCCCATTCAAAGAAATTCCGAAGTAATCCACGATGATATTGAATCGGTAGAGCTTTCCAACATCTGCAACTGTAATTTTCCGGCCGACACCAACCCCTTGTTACATTACACTGTGTAAAAGGAGTAATACGCTGCTACAGATACATCACAAACATCTATTTATTGTTGTAGTATTCTAAATCTCGCAATGAATAGGTCTGTGGTACTTGTATCACAAAATGCATCTTCAGTTAATTATAGTTAATGATAAGTTATTGAAAAATTCTATTGAGACAAACGAGTAGACAAAAAAGGTGACAAAATGGATATGTGATTTATGTGATAATCATTAATGAAAAGGTGATGTGATGTGTTGAAAAACAGATCATGCAATGTGTCAGTTTTATTTAAGTTTTTGTATATTGTTTTGTTCAAGTAGAACAACTCTAAGTTATCATATACAAGTAATACTTTGCTATTAGTTGTGTGTGTATGTATATGTACACACACATAATTTCCCCTAGAAAAACCACATATTGCTAATGGATCTACAACTTTAATTAATATATAATAATTGATCCAAATTAATAAATTTCTAACATTGCAAGGTGTCACCTGTCGGATGTCTATGTTTATCTGACAGAAAAGAGTGATATGTTTAGTTAGCTATCCTATATTGCTACTTATGACTTTTTAAGTCGACCACTTACATATAAGCAGTCAATTAAAATTGCCAACTAATTTATATCATTTATTCATACCATGTTACATGTGTGTGTGTATATATATATCATTATAATTGAAGAGCAGCGAAAAACACACGCATGGATTTTTTTCCCATCTTTGGAAGATTTTGGAGAGTGTCGGAGTCCAAATTTCTGACTGCATTTTTTCAGACGAATTCTTCTTATAATTGACTCCTTACTGGAGAGCGAAACATTTTGTGCTCATCTTTTGCACATAATATTATTCCTTTTTTTTTTCCGATCATTCTGCCCTTCTATATTGATTGTTGAAGTATGACAAATACAATTGTGTAAGTAGAATCTTGATGTGTTCGAAAAGCCTTCAAATGAGCTAAGTAGCGCATCTAAAATAAAGATGTATCATTTTGGTTTAAATGCTCCACCCCGGGCCGCCTAAAAGTCATGCATATTTCTTCAATCACCAACAATCGTATCATTTCATGTAAACAAGTAATTATAGAAAATAAAAATAATGCCATTTAAATTAGCAATTTTTCTACTAACAGATAAAGAAATTAACTAAATTAGGAATCTTTAAAAAAAAAAAAAAAGAAAAGAAATCCATTCAATAAAAGATAAAGGAATTGATGGGTTAATAACGTCACGACGAGGTAGGCGTATTAAAATTCTAATTGTGCTAATCAAAATGGGCAGAAAAATTAGCGCTCAACTTGAAATTTTTTTTTTTGCATTTGAAAAACACGGATATATCTTGATTAACAAAGTTAAATACCGAAAAATACGTTAGTTTCCACCATTAATCTTGCACAACGTAACGTACGGGCCACGTCAACGCACCGCCATTAGATATGAGTGGGTTATTTATTTATTTATTTATTTAGTTATTTATACAGTGTAGGTTATTTATTAATTTAACTAAATTCCATTCGTGCATTGTGCGGATAGAGTTTTAGAAAAAATTTCATACACAAAACATAGCATAATTGTGTTTATTATCGTTGATATTACAAAGAAACTAAAATACACAACCTGTATGCAGTTATGTACATCTTACGTTAGCTAGTAGTATGTAATGAATTCTTTCTTTTATATTTTAATTATTTCCAAGAACACATCTCAACTCATGTATCAAAAGATTCAAAAATCACATTACAGATATTAATGTAAAGAAAATTAAGACTATAAATTGTATTCATGAGACTTTATTTGAATAATGAGCACATATAAGTGTTTTACATATATCGTTAGGATAAGCAATTAAAAAGATATTTCATTGGTAATGTGTATACTGAATAAAAAGATTGAGATTAAAATTTGTTGTTTAATGAGATCTAGTATTATGGATCTCTATTACAGAATTTGACTCATCATTATGTGCAACCCATATTAAGATCAATAAACTTTTAGTTGCATTTCAAATTGGTAATGTGAAATGCATCCATGTCCTACAATAAATTAGATAATTGAAAACCAAGACAATTAAAAAATGCCACAAAATGGAAATGTTAGTATACATGTAGCCTTTAGTAATGTAAATAATAAAAAAATATGTACAAACACCCCTTTAACCCATAGCAAAATAATCAAATATTCACTAGCTTAAATCAATATAGTGAAATATAATATTAGAAATATAATGGTTATCAAGAGTTATAAAAAAGGTATGTTTAAAATAAACAACTATTATTTTTATTATTTAAAATAATAAAAAATAAAAAAAGTTTATAAAACATATGGCTGTGAAAGATCTTATTGTCTCCCACTAATCAATCTTTTTTCAGACCAATTAATTCTTTTACAGGTTATGTTACAGTCACCCCATATAACAAGAACTTGCGCAATCACTCAATTCATTATATATGATGTCAAAAAACTAAATCTCCAACTACTGAAAGATTATATTTAATTGAACTCTTCTAATTGACTCGGTGACTGTACTAGATTAATAGGTTATGGTTCAACCAATAGGTCATTGCTAATACAGTTGTCAATTCAAATATATATAGTTAATGATAATATTTTTTGAGTGAAAATAAGCGAGAATAGTGATATATAAATGACAATTATTAACCCAAAAAAAAAAGAGTTGATACGTCAGTTTAAAAATGACTTCTTGACATATAGATCATGAGTTAAATCTTTCACTATTATATCTGTAACAATACTTTTTTGAAAAGTGACAACCAGGGGGCATTGTATGGGTTTTTATGTAGAAAATTATCTTTGATTATAATTCTTTGTACTCGATAGAGTCGTTGTAAGGTAAACATGAATCTAACTATAATGTTCAATATTGACTCGGTCATTGGCCCATTAACTGTATTGGGCTAATGAGTTTCTGGTTCAATCGGAGGTCACTATTAACTCAGTTGCCAATTAATGTACGTGTGGTTAATAATAATATGATGACTGTACTGGATTAATGAGTTTCTAGTTCAACTGATGGATAACTGCTCACTCAGCCAATTCAAGTATATGTAGTTAATGATAATTTTTTTTAGTGAAAATATACGAGAATAATGATATGTAAATGAAAATTGTTTAAAAAAAAAAGAGAAGAAAAAAAGATTTGGTACAATAGTTTAAAAGTTACTTCTTGACATGCAGGTTATGAGTTCAACTTTCACCATTAGATTTGTAACAATACTTTCATGAAAAGTGAACACTTGGCAAGCGTTGCGCTTGCTTTGATTTAGAAAATTATGTCTTATTACGATTCGTTGTACACAATAGAATCATTGTAGCATAAATATAAACTCAATCATAATTTTCAATATTGACTTGGTTAACCCGGTAACTGTACATTTCAACCGATAATAGGTCATTGCTAACTTGGTTACCAATTCAAGTATATGTGACTAATAATAATATATTTTTGAGTGAAAATACAGGAGAATAGTAATATACAAATGAAAATTGTTGAAAAAAGGTGAGTTGGTACAATGATTTAAAAATTACTTCTTAACATGTAGGCCATAAGTTCAATCCTTCACCATTATTTTTGTAACAAATTTTTTATAAAAAGTGACAACTAATGTGATGTGGTATTATAAGCAATTGTGCTATTTAGAAACTCGGTAAATTGTGCCTGTCAATTAATTCAACTGTACTAGACAACTATGATTTAATAAATATATAGATTATCCATTTTTTATATTAAATTGATTATTATAAATTAAAAAACATTAATTTTCACATTAATTTAATTTCATGTTACTTTAATAAAAAAGTCACACTAAGTTAAAGAGTCACACGGAAATTAAGAAGTCACATTAAGCTCCAATTTTGTAGTTCACGATGGCCGGAGTCCCCAAAAGTGGCCAATGTGGCAGCCGGGATTATTAAACTCAACATGGACATGGTTGCTTTCTAGAATCACGAACAGTTGGGTTTAGCTTAGGTATGATAACGAGATGTTCTGCTTCTTTCCTCTGGTGCTCACGAGCCAAAGGTTGCAGAGAGGTACTGGGGTTCGTGACACTTTGAGATGGATCAAGGAATAAGGATTCACATATATATTAGCTTAGGTATGGAGATGATTCGGTTTGATTGTGAAGATTGTAAGAAGCTCAAAATGGAGATAAAAATGGGTCAAATTTCTCTTGGGTTTGGAGATCAGCGAATCAAGCTGGTTACCAATTGGCTTGGGCGAGTGGTTCAATATGTGCCTGACTGAATGGAGGTAGTCTGCCTTCATCGAGTGTTTTGTGTTTCGCTCCATTTTTATTCCTAATGTTTTTTATTTCGGTGCTAGTAATGAAAAAATTCCTTCCTTCACTTTGAGAAAACTCGACTTCAACTTTTGGTGCTTTCGGCTAGCGGCTCTTTGGCACCGCCCCTTGCTCACCTAACCCCAGACGGAAAATGTGGTTGGGTGCAAGAGAGGAAGTACGAAGTTGGTTTTTCTATGACGAAGAATGCAGCAAGAGACTTTTGAAGTTATTCTTTGTGGAGAATTTTGAGACTTGTGGGAATGTTTGGAAATGAGTAGATTAGATAGAATTAAAGGATTTGATTGAATATATTTCAACCATTAGATTATTTAAAACGGATGGTTCAGATCATATTCTTAAAAATGTTTGTCCAGTGCATTAGTTCATACAACCCTCACTATAATGGACACATAAATTTAAGATTGTAGGGTAATTAGTAAAAATGTTTATACGTATATGTGTGTGTATATATAGATATATATAACCACCATATGTTTAACTTAATTTTGCTATGGAGAACATGTGATCTCGATTATGGAGACTCCACGGTTATAAAAAATTTAAGTAAGAACTCACACGTGAATTCTTGAACTAAATGTCTAGTTTATTCAAGCTATTTGCGTCCCAGTCTTCATAGATGGTCTCTGTTGCAAAATTGATGTTTAAGTAATTACAATAACAAAGTAAATATGGATAACTTTGTCAAAAAGACCAACAGTATTATATGTGTTAGTTTATTTTGTACACTAATTCTAATTTGCTAATTAACATTCAACTTAAATATTGTTGTTGCATTGGCGATGTTGTTTGCTATAATATCTCTTACCACATATGCATCGTACATATACAGACATACTCAACCCATTTTTAATTTTGATTTACTCAAATTTAAAAATCGGTTTTCCTAAACTCATTTGTAGTCATGCATCTTAGTTAAATACTTTTATAGACACCTCCATGATATTTTCGAAGTTTTGAAGAATAAAAAAAGAGGTCCCATACCACCTAATTTTATAGGGTGTTCCCCCAATCATTATGACATGAATTACACTACTCATGTAACACTGCAAGACAACAACCAAAAAAAAAAAAAAAAACATGTTGACAAGACCTGCTAGAGCATCTCCAATTTGTCGTGTCAATATATTGGGTGATATGTGGACGAGAGAAACAGGAGAAGACTGTTTTAACGAAAGAACAATATGAAGACGTTTTGAGGAAAAAAAGAGCCGGAAAAAAAGATATAGAAGCGAATTCAAAATTAATGATAAAATTATAGTGAAAAATGTAAAATTGGACGCATATGAGAATGTAGATATGGCATGGGAACGATGAAAAATAATAGGCAAAGTAACGTAAAAGTGAAAAAATTGATAAAAGAAAAATCTATGTATATATATATATATATATATATGAATCAAGAATAGTTTAAACAAGTTTTCCCACCTAAATCACTGACGTCATAGCTGAAGTCAAATTTTGTTTTTTTATTATTGTACTCTTTTTTATTTTGAAATGACTAATTTGTGCATTTTAACCCGATCTTTCATCTTATTGATTCTATGTGGGCATTGAAAGTTTAGCAGCTCCCTTTCCATTTTACTACCTCCATCCGAAAAAGACAGTCCAGTTTTAATCTTTCTTCCGTACCAAAATATGGTCCAGCTTCCTTTTCAAAAAGTAGTTGAAATATTATGCCCTTATTCTTCTTTTTAATGTGCATAGTTATAAAAAAATAGAATTACTAAAGTGGAATAATTAATAAATAAAAAGATATAATAGGGAAATGCTTTTAAAATTTAGTTTTTCAATACTATTAAATTAACCTTTTCTGATATACGTGAAAAAATAGGATTATTTTTGGGACAGAGATAGTACATATTTACAAATTAAATTTCGTTTAATTGCAATGGAAGTTAGCCAGCATTATATACTAATTAACCTAATACTCACACAATAATAGAGTTCAAGCAATTGCAAACGATCAACTTAAATAAGCTAATTACTTAAGGAAACATTTACATGATCAATAACTTTTTCTATTAAGAATAATAACGGAAATTATCCAACTACAGGGAATCCTTTCAATCTCTCATGAAAAAATAGTTATATGCTCTTGTATTGTTCACATAGTCAATATATTATGCTCTTATTAATAACTGTAATAATGATACGATTCTTTTAATTTTTCAACTTTTGTGTTTTTAAATTTTTAACAGAGGTTTAATTATTTTGTATCTAATCAAAGTACTTTTGAATAATTAAGTTTGAATTGTTAAATTTTTAATAGAGATTTGTTAAAATTATTTGTCACAAACATTGGTTCATAGATCCTTCCCCATATATATATATATATATATATATATTTACACACACAAAGTTGGTCAACCTTTTTTCCTGGTAAAAATTACTACTCAAAGAGTCCTTCTCTTTTAATTTATTTTTTAGATAACACCCTAGTGTTTTTTAAAAGTTATTGCTATGATTTTGTTAGGATAATACTTTTTGAATGATACCGTAATCTTCACCTAAGTTGATTTATGTCCCGTGTTAGTTGTGAAACAGTTTTATATGAGTTGTGCAAAACTTGTCTATCTACCTATGAACTGTAAAATTACTGATTTAAATTTAAATAAATACAAATGTCTTTACAAAATTTCAATCGGGACATGAATACGTCATTGAATTTATTATTATGAAAAATATTAAAAAAAGCTATTTCTATTGTAGTATGCCAATATAGCTACATAAATAAAAAAGTTGGATTCCAATTAGCAAAAAATAAAAAATAAAAAAGAAGAGAAAAATCTTTTATATATATATATATATTACTAATTTGTATAATCTTATATTTACAATCTAATTTTTTTATATGAACGGGTATCGAACAAATATGTGTACCATGATAAAAATAATTATTCTAAAATAATGCAACTTAAAGGATTATATTGTTTATTTGTTATACAAAAATATCAACAGGGTATTATGAGTATATTTACAGAATAAGATGAGTTATTATCTGGTGGGTATGTGGAGTGGATATGATCTAAATAGCTTTCGAGTTGATACGTGTATTATGGTACATGTTTGATACATAATATTAGAATGTTAACTAAAAATATTGAATACGTTAGATGGTTTTTATAAATTAAATTATAATAAGGAAAAATTTTAAAAAACCTCGTGGAGGTTTTGTAACAAATCTTCCCGCCCCATATGGCGTATATGGATGTACACGACATGTATATTGTGAATATCACGTGTATTTAAAATACACATGGTGTATGGATGCCAATATGGTGTTCTCTATATACGCCACACATGATGAAAAGTTTTGTTACAAAACCTATAGGGTTTTTGGAAAGAGACTCTTATAAGAAAATAATTAAATGGATATATAAGCAATAAAAATGTTCAAAAACCTCCTGGCAGTTTTGTTACAAAATCTCTCACCCCTATGGCATGCATTGATGAACTTGTGTTTGAAATCTATGTGTCTTACAAAATCTCGTAGCCCATGGTATATTTCAAATACGCCACATGTATTTCAAATCTATATAGCGTGCATCTATATAAGTCACATAAGACTAGAAGCTTTTTAATAAAACCTCCGGGAAATTTTTGAACATACTCATATAAGCAAGGAATCCCTTTTAAGAACTTTTTGAAACTTTTGTTAAAAAAATTTCCACCAATGTGGTTATATCCATGCAAACCACATGGATGGAAAATTTTTTAACAAAAAATTCACAAAGTTCTCGAAAATTTTCCTATAATCAAGTATGTTTAATTTGTCTACAAAACTATTCACTAAATCTTTCCTTGACTTCCGCGGATATAATTACACAAACCCAAAACAAAAGTCATAATAACCCATAATTTAATATTGAATTCAACCCATTATCTTACAAAATTTTTCTAATTGTTAATTATACAAATTTAATTATTTTAACATATTCCTATTTGCAGGTAGTCATAAAATACTAGAAATTTGTTCAAATATATAAGCTAAAAATAATAATTAATTTCAGATATAACTATTAATAAGTCAAGTGTCGTCATACTGATATTTTGTTTATCATTATAATTGTTGAGTCTGTTTCCAAGACCTCCAAAATACACGTGACATTCGTAAAACACAAGATCTGTGTATCTATACACGTCACACGGGGTGGGCAGTTTTACTACCAAATCTTTGGGAGGTTTTTGAAAATTTTTTTATAATTGTTATTCTAAAATTATGCTACTTTTGTAAGGATTATATTTTTTTTATTTACTAGACAAAAGTAGCAACGTGGTATTTTGGGAACCTATACAAAATAAAATAAAATATCAACCAATTAAAAGAGTATGTGGGTAAACAATAGCAGATTAATTTATATGGGCTATAACACAAAAAATTACCAGTTTAATGTAATTTTTTTTTTTAATTTTTTCTATATGAACTTTAAAAAGAAAAACTGAGATGGGCTAGAGCCCGTGCCTTCCTAAGGCAAGATTCGTCCCCTGTGGGGAAAATGATGTATTATACCGTTAAAAGGGTATGTTGGGTAGATACTTTCTTATTAGTATGAAATTTTTTAGCTGAACGGGTATCGAGCAAATACGGTTATCATGGTACATACACAATACGAACTAGTAGACCATTAAATAAGTTATATGGTTTAAAAATAAACTATAATAAAACATTAATCGGATACATATATATTAATAGATTATTAATAACATTATTTAATGTGTCAATTACTAAATCAAAAACTATAAAATTATTGATTTTGTTTTGCAAATTTGATGATGGGTATCTGTTCAATATTTTTATTATTCACCATCATTGAAATTCTTTAGATTTAGTCTTCTCGTGTGACGCACGGGTGAAGGGCCAGTAGAAATTAAAAGGAAATCGGGAGATATGAGGAATTTAGAAATTGAATTCTTGTATCTTGAAATGTAATTTGGGCATTGTTAGACTAGTGGAAATGTAGTAGGGATAAAGTTGTCAACAGAATTATTCTAATCAAAGGCAAGGGACTTTTTATTTTACCTTTTTTCCTTTTTTGGATGGTGAAGCATTTTTAATACATATATAGCTTTATAGATACATAGATTAGGAGATGCGGGAGAGATGTGAAATAATGATACTATTTAATGATGACACATTCACACTCAATTATATTAGATCATCACATTATTCTATTATAGTATAAACCAATATATACTTTAGTGAGTAACTTTTAAATTACTGTTGTATATGGAGTTCTCTTTATTTTGAAACATCAGTCTAATAGAAATTCCTACAATCTCTCATCTTTTTAAAATGTATAACATATATACTCTTTCCCCTTCTTCATGTGTCAAAAATATCACCAAACCAGAGATTGGCACCCACTTCTTTCCACATTAAAAAATGGTTGCCATAATTAATACATACATAATTTTATAGATAAATATATGAGAACATGCACAAGATTTGTGAAATAATGATAATATTCATTGATGGCACATCTACAGTCAATTATATTAGATCATCATCATCGTTCTATTATATGACAAACCATATACACTTTGATGATTACGTTTTATAAATTACTATTCTATGTAAAGTTATTTTTATTTTGAAACATCAACCTAATAGCAATTCCTATCATCTCTCTTCTTTTTAAAACGTGTAAATATATATACTCTTCCCCCAATAATCTACACCAAACATATTCCTTTTGAATAATGCTATTTATCTAGTCTCAAGTCTAGTTGTCATTTTATTATTAATTGTTCAATAAATCAATGCTCCCATATATTTATGTATCTCTATTTATCCCTCAATGTAGTAATAACAACTAGTCTCCCATCTAAATAAATATTATTACTCATTCTTTTTCCACCTTAAAAAATGATTGCCACCAACCACCCCCAAAAAAAAAAAATAAAAAAAATCATGTGCTTCTACATATCCTGTCCACCTTTAGATATCCAAGGCTCAATCTAACCTTAATATGAGTCAAGTGCGACAGCTCATATCACATGGCTTTTTGGTGGAGTCCCCTCTAATCACCAATAGATAAAAATAATAACTAGGCTCTTGTTTCCTTCTGACGCCACCATAATAATAAAACCAAAGGTAGAGCAGCAAGGGGACGAATTTTTGGAAACATACTATTATTATTATTATTATTATTATTATTATTATTATTATCATTATCATCATCATCATCATCATCATCATCATCATCATCATCCTTGTAAAATACATATTCCAATCGTGTGCTTAATCAAAACTAGATTCTATGGTGCGGTGGGAACCCTTTTCTTGGTTTTCTATTTTCCTCAAGAAAATTACTAAGCGTTTGATTACAAGTATGGAATTTATTTTAAAAAAATATATTTTTTTTATTTCAAAGAAGATGCATGTGGTCATGTGACCAGAGGACGGAAAATGTTATTGTAGTAGTAGTAATAATAACAATAATAATACTCTTTTCATCCAATGAAAATAGTCTAATATCAATTTTCACATAAATTAAAAAAATTCAATTAATATGCTTGGAAAAGTAGAATTTATAAATATTTTTTCTAATATGCACATTCGTTTAGTTGTTCAACTTTATTACTTCAAGGTCACCTAAGAAAATTTAAAGACTAAGTAATGAAAGTTGACTATAATTTGGGATAAATAAAAAAAGTGAAACTGAAATTGCTTTCACGGAATAGAGTGAGGAGGACGACGAGGAGCAATAATAATAATAATAATAATAATAATAATAATAATAATAATAAAAATAAACACATCTTTATATATTAATTAAATGAAAAGAGTTGTGGTACCTTTGTAACACCTTTTTCCCGTAAAAAACTCTGTTAGTAAGGTCTTTTTAGATATTTTATCACATATTGCAGTAATTTGTGTGGTATTCTAGATTTTTCAATTATTTTAAATTTCTTTATTCACTTTTACATAATCCATTGATCATTTTGAAATAAAGTTCACTATTAAATTTAATAATTAAAAGATAATTATCATCATTTAATTGTTTAAATTATAGATGAATGATTATCTAATTGTCTAACATATTTTTAAATTTGTAGTTTATAATTAATAGAAATTAAACATATATATCTTTAGTTTAAGTTAATTGAAAATTATGATTGTAATTTTTTTTTTAATTTTCTCCGTATAAATAAATATTAATAATTATGACTATTTTATATATGACTGTTTTTATATATTATTAATTTATATAATTTTTATGCTAGCTGGCTTTATTGATTTCGAATAAAAAATATTTTCAAAGTACATCACAGTGTCCAATTAGCAATTATTTTATGCAGTGCTATAAAATGATATTTATTTGTGTTAATAAAAACAATTGGGTTAAAATTTGTTGTAACCATAGTTACCTTGCGATGACCAGAAAAAAATTACATTATTATTTGATTGATGTTAAAAATTAATTATTTCTTATTGGATAATGTAACTTTATAAAATTTCACTATACAATATATATAAAGTTTTATATTATTTATTTTTTAAAATAATTTGATATATATTCTTTCTGTGCCACGCACACGTGGAATCTAGATAGAATATACACTACAAGAAGTTGGGCATGTTGAGGCGACTTTTGTCGCCTATAGGTCAAGAAGTTGCTGCAATTCTTTAGTTGCAGCGACATGTCGCCCCTAAGTAGGTCGTCCCAACAGGCCTGCTGCTTTTGATATATTGGAGCGACTTTGTCACCTCTATACCTTTTGTCCTTATTGAAATGACATGTCATCCTTGTAAGTATAACTATAGGAACGACATGTCGCGGCAAAATGTGGTTTTACATTTTAAAAAAATAGCTATCGGGGGTCAATTTAAAAAATAAAAAATTAAAAAACGATGGAGGATTTGCCATACATCCAATAAAGCAGGTATAAACAAACGTTGGCCGACAAATTTCATTACTAGGAAGCAATTCTCAATGTTTATCTAGTGAACTACCTACAGCAAAGGGATTAAGAATACTAACCCCAACAGTTTCCAGAACACTATGCCTCTCATTTGTGGGAATCCTATTCCAGTGCTTGTAGCATGTCACGATATTTTCCCTGATTTGCTTCCTTACCAGTGCATTTAGATAGGTTACATTCGACCCAAAGACCCGCAGCCTACCATTCATCATGGCAAACTCTATGGGGAGTGGCTGCTAGTTATTTCCCCTCCACCATTTCTCTAGACATTCTCTCGGACTTCGCTCTTCCGATCTCAATGGTACTGCCATGAATAAATGCACAACGTAGTGTAGAAAAAAAATGAGACACTAGTATAGATGAAACTTACAAGATGTGCAAGCAGATTTACAATGGCCATTATCTTTGGCTATAATATGACTCTATAATAACAAAGAAAAAATATTACTAGGAACATGATTTTTACCTATGTTAAGCCTGTTTTAAAAGTAAAGAAATGTGGCTCAGCGTAGCATATAGTTAAGATATCAATTGCTCTAATCAAATTCAAAGCAAAGATATGACTTTCCCATTTCTCTCTTTGTTTCTATCAGTGAAAGGCAAGAGTGGAAATAGAAAAATTAGAAGAAATAATAACGTAAACTAATTTGCAACTGGGGAAGCAAAAGATACGGTTTTCATTTTTGTATTCTATTTTCCCTATGTCATTTCCTCATTCTTTGACAGAATATGTCTCCTATCTCAGGCTACCGTCACTCTACATATCTTGCAGTTGCAAATGTAGAATGTAGGTATGATATTCTACAGTTACAAACTCTAACACACTATCGTGCAATTATTATTCTACCTAGTTAAGCAGATTCTAGTATCCCTATGTATATATTACGCATCCAGAAAGAACTATCCACATTCGTACCTCTTGCGTAGTGTCTCCCCAAAGGACCTCCTGCTGGCCAGCTTGGTGGTCTGTCCCCACCGTCACCACCACGAGCCATTGTGTCTGCCATTGTTACTGACAGTGTCAAAGAAACTATTAATTGGTTAACATCATAACTATGCAGCAGTTATATTTCAGCCAAAATCGTCAAGCAGTTTCACATTAACTGGGACTACACAATAACATATTTTTTCCACTCATCTTTTAATTAATTTATTCAGCTTCTGTTTCCCACCCTACACTTGAGCTATACATTACCATTGCATATTTATTTGTGGGTATGCCTCTATATTGGTGCTATAGCCAACGACATGATACCCGAGACAATATTTTCTACATGTATAAAATCATGTTTCTTATGCTATTCAGATACAACCTTTGCCCCTTGAACAAGGAATGTTGAGGTGCACAGAGTTAGCTACAATATCTATGACTACATATTACAAACATATTATTCTCGAATCAACAAAGGCATGTTGAGATCACCAAGATAGACATTGGATGGGAAGTCACATTTCTATTTGCTGTGGGAAGCATCAGTAAGAAAGGCTATGTAAAATTCCATTCTTCTTCTAATCTTGCAACTGAAGTGTCCACCTAAAAGTGTGCTGGTCAGCTGCAGAAGATTAAGAATGCTTTCCTTTGGGGGATAGTCAGATCATAGGCATGTACATCGGTCTGACTCACAGAAAATATGCTTTCCTATAAAAGGAGGCCTAGGCCTTAGAGAGATCGATAATATGACAAGGGCTTTTGAGTGTAAATTGTGGTGGATTTTCAAAAGCAATCTATCTCTATGGGCTGCTGCTCATGGCTATATATTGTATAAGCAAGCATTGCACTCAAGTAGAATTTAAATAGAGTGATTTACCATTATTTGGATGAGGTTGATTACTATTCGAAGCATAGGGGAGCCACATATCATATGAAAGTTTGATATGGTATAGTTTGCTGTTTACAAAGAACTATAACCCAACCAAACTAAAAAATAAAAAAGAAAAAGAAAAATCAAAACAAGATATCAAATTACCAAGTAAGCTTGTGTTCAACGAGATTTTACCGTTACAAAAACAGATCAATCATCAGCTCCCGATTAAAAGAATAAATAAAAAATAAATACATATCAAATATCTAGTCAATGACAACAGGAACCAAAAGTATGCACTAATATTAAGAATAGTCGAAATTAAAATTGTTTAGTGAACGAACACAATTATGATTTATCGAGGAATTTTTTGTGCATGGTTGAAGACAATATGAAATATTTATTCAAATTTCAAAAAAAAAAAGGAAAAAGGAAAATAGAGCAGAGAGAAAGAGTTATAAAAGTACAGTATATATACTTTTTTATTTTTTTGCACAAAGTTAAAATTAATCAAGTTTGGGCTTTGCCACACGCTTATTCAAAATTTGGGCATTTTACAAAATATGTATGACAAAGAACTACATTCTTCATCATACATAATTACCAATTGCAATCGTCTAATATATTGTAATTAAAAAATAGCAAACAACCCAATAATGGCGTATCAATTACGCAACACAGTGAAAGAAAAGCAAAACAATGCAAAGGCTATAAAATAATTATATTAAAAAATTGAGACTTCATACAACAATTCACAAAAGGAGAAATAAAATATGTTGATTCTTGAATGTTGAAGAAGTAATTCAATGAACCCAAACACATAGTGCTCAAAGATAAAACATTGTTTTTTTTTTAACAATTACATATGACCAAATAGACCTAATGCTTAGATTCTAGGATTTTTCGCCCTGTATAATATGAAATCAATTGACTAAAATGGGTTCAGTGGGCTGATTTCTTACATAAGCATACATGTGAAAAAAAAAAAGAACTACACAACACTGACCTGTGGTGTTGAAATTATGTTTTTAAAGGTATTAAGAGGATTTGTTACGCAATTTGTAGCTGTGAGTGTAATATCCCACCAACCTCGCTAGCATAACCATAGAAAATCAACCCAAAAAATACACGACAATTTCTCCCTATTTGTTATGCGATTTCAAGCCACCAAATCCCTAGCAACTCTCTCTCCCCTTCGCAAACATAAAATAAACATATAATTAAGTCTAAGAGTGAAGATTCTACTAACCTGATACTACCCGTAATGCTGCGTGATGAAATGACGAACCAGCGGCATCGTTGTCACTGTCCGGTGATTGAGCTAAGAGAAGATAGGGATTGTCTCTTACAAGGCGACTGATAAGCAATTTAATTGGAGAGATTGGTTGCCCATGGGCCAGTTCACTGTGTATATACTTAAAATAGAAATTGACAAATATAACATCACATTATTGCAACGACATCTTCACGTTGCAACCCAGCATGTGAGTTATGGGAACGCCAACGTTAGACGTCTCTAAAGGAAAACCACCTACGGGGGCGACATTTTATTTATTGTGACTACCAAAAGCCGTTTTTCCATTCACCTTTAGACGCGACTAAAATTGAGTTGCGATACGGTTCGCGTTTTGGGGCGATTTTTGAGTCGCTGCAATTGGGGTTGCCCCAGTTTCCATGACTTCTTGTAGTGAATTAAAGAGGAAGTGGATGATGGCTGTAATAATAATATAACTAGTGTCGCTTCAACTCTCCTTCTGCCAGTGGTACCTACCAAAATCAACATGCGAAAAGCGCCAATCCCACTGAACGACTAAGTAACATAAAAAAAAACAGTATGAAATGAATAAAGAAAAAAATAATCTATTCAAGCTGAGATCAAACAATCTATTGATTTTCATTAATTAAAATATATAACATATATACTTGTTCTCCTTCTTCATGTGACAAAAATATCACCAAAGCAGAGATTACCACCCACTCCTTTCCACATCAGAAAATGGTTGCCTTAATACATACATAATTTTGTAGATAAACAGATTAGGATAAAAAAGATTGAAATAATGATACTATTTATTGATGGTACATTTACAGTCAATTGTATTAGATCATCATCATCATTCTATTATAAGTACAAACCATATACACTTTGATGATTATCCATTTTATAAAATACTATTCGATATAGAGTTCTTTTTATTTTGAAACATCAATATAATAGAAATTCCTATAATCTCTCTTCTTTTTAAAACGGGTAATATAAACCCTTTCCCCTTCTTCTTGTGACAAAAAATATATAATAATCTACACTAAACCTATTCCTTTTCCATGTTAAAAAATGGTTGCCACCAACCGCCAGAAAATTTCATGTACTTCTATATATCCTATCCACCTTCAGATATCCAAGGCTCAATCTAATCTTAATATGAGTCAAGGGGGACAGCTCATATAACATGGTTGTTTGGTGGAGTCCCCTCTAATCACCAATAGCTAGAAAAAATAATACTCTCCCGTCCTAAAAAGATAATCCATTATTTCATTTTTGTCCGTCTAAAA
Source organism: Nyctanthes arbor-tristis (assembly GCA_963692815.1). Classification (NCBI taxonomy): domain Eukaryota; kingdom Viridiplantae; phylum Streptophyta; class Magnoliopsida; order Lamiales; family Oleaceae; genus Nyctanthes; species Nyctanthes arbor-tristis. Next base: position 40,254 of record CAVNYN010219399.1, read on the forward strand.
AAGATAGTCCACTTACCATATTGAACATGTATTTAATGTTTCATTTCCATATATGCCCTTAATTAATTATTATTATTCAACTACCTATGCACTGAAAATATTTCAAATAACTAATGACACAAGGATATATATGGAAAAATAAGGTAAAATTAAATGTTCTAGCCACATTACCTACTAATCCCTAATCTAGATAAAATTGCATACTAGACTATCTTTGTTGGACGGAGGGAGCATGAACTAGACTCATGTTTCTTTCTGAGGCTCCCATAATAAAAGGAAAGCACCAAGGTGACGAATTCTTGGAAACATAATAATAATAATAATAATAATAATAATAATAATAATAATCCCCACTTTCTGGAAAGAAGAGAGATATATGGTGCAGTGGGGACCCTTGGTTTTCTATTTTCCTCAAGAAAACTACTAATCGTTTGATTACAAGTATGAAATTTAGTTAAAAACAATATTTTCCTTCTTTTCAAAGAATATAAATGTGGTTATGTGACCAGAAGATGGAAAATATAGTAGTAGTAGTAATGATAATAATACTTCCTCCGCCCCATGAAAATAGTCTCATATCAATTTTTACATAGATTAAGAAAGTTCACTTATTGTTCTTGGAAAAGTGAAATATATAAACATTTTTTCTAATATGCACATTCGTTAATTGTTTTTGAACTTTATTACTTCAAGGGCACATATGAAAATTTAAAGACTAAGTAATGAAAGTTGACTATAATTTGAAACAAATAAAAAGGAAACTGAAAATATTTTTCATAAGAGGGAGGAGAAAGAATATTAATAAGAAGAAGAAGAAAACACACTGGAATTAAAGAGGAAGTGGATGATGGCTGTAATAATAATATAACTAATGTCGTTTGAACTCTCCTGCGAGTGGTACCTACCAACCTCAATGTGTGAAAAGCACTAATCTCAATAAACGACCAAGTAACAACATGATAAGAAAAAAGCAGTATGAAATATTGAAATGAATAAAGAGATAAATAATTAACTCAAGTTGAGAGCAAACAATCCATTGATTTTCATTAATTAAAAAAAAAAAGAGCAAACCACAATTAATTACTTTGAAATTGATTAACATGTATAAATGAAAGTTTTGCTCATCGTTAGCATCAGCCAATATGCAGATAACCACTTGCATTGTGCTGCTCCTGATCTTATGGCTTCCACTGAGCTTGGTCATGAAAAATCAGACCAAGCCTGGTTGCCCAACCAAATGCGGGAGTTTAACTGTTCCATACCCATTTGGTATCGGTTTAGGTTCTAAATGTTCCATTGGTCCATCCTTTGATATCAACTGCAATACATCTTTCAACCCCCCAAAAGCCTTCATTGGAAGGGATTATTTAGAGATAATCAAAATATAACAGACGATGAAATCTGGGTCAAAAACCTGGTAGCTTCCAGCTGCTATGACGAGTTTGGTGCTTAAAAGCACCATCAATAGCAGATGCCTATCGCTGTGTTCACATCTCGTTGATCTACGTAGTGGATCTTGTTCTGGAATGGGTTGTTGCCAGATTCTCATTCCTATGGATTTAAAGTACTTTGCTATTTCTATGGACAGCTTTCATTATCACACCACAGTCTGGTCTTTAAACCGCTGTGGCTATTCCTTTCTTGGAAAGAAGAATGGATACAAGTTTCTCAAATTGGATCTCTCAAATCCAAGTTTCACAAATAGAGTCTTAGAAACAGTACCATTGGCGTTGGAATGGGTGATTGGCAATTGATAAGTGCTTTATTATGTTGTTTAATTTCTCCATACTAGTGTTTTTTGTGTGTTTTATTAGTTTAAAATGATTAATTATGTTTGACTTATTTATTTGTTATAGGATTATGGGAAAACTCAAGAAAAATGAATTTCGGGCATGTTTTAGAAGCATTATAGAGCTTGGGGGTCAAGAATTCGAAGAACCAAACTTGAAGGGTAGAAAGGAATGGAAAAGAAATCAAATATATATATATATATATATATGTATACACATATATTAAATCTGTGAGGCCGCACCCGAGCAACCGAGAGGCAGAACCGATGAAGAAGCCACATGCGGCCTTACGCTATACCCATGTGGCCTCTCTGGCACAGCAAAACCTAGCAGCAATAGCCATGCGGCTGCATGGTTATTCTGTGCGGCCGCATGGCTCCTATACGCACGTAAATCCTGATTTTTCCTATTTTTTGAATTTTTCTAGAATTTTTATGGTAAAACTTGTACATTATTTTTATTATTTTCTTAGGAGTTTTTAGACCTTATAAAAAGGGGTCTAGCCTACACCTATAACACCCACCATATACATTCATTCATAGGCATTATTACTTAGTTTCTTTGAGATTTTTATTGGACTTCCGATCTGTTTTTGGCGAGGAGTTTTGGGTTAAAGAATATTGGTGCAATTATTCCTTTTCTCCAGCTTTATTCATCAAAACCCGATGATGGATTCCTACTCTTTTGTACTTATTTTTATTAATTCAACGAGTAGCTAAACTTATTTTCTTGGGACGAACGATGTAGCTCCGTTGTGAACCCTAGTTGTTTGTTTGTTGATTCAATGCCTAAAAATTGATTTTTAGTTAATTCTTTATCATTGTTTTGCATGACTTTCACTTGTTTGGCAATCAAATTTGTGAATGTTTATTGGTTTGTGTTGAACTCGAGAGAGGAATGCATGAATTAGATAGACGGTAGAGAACATTAATTTAGACATGACAAAGAGATTTGCTTGTAGTTAGTGCGGTCACGTGATTTGAACTTCGATGATATTTGCATGAGTTCCTTGTTATTAATGCACTTACGAGGGTTGTTAACGCACTCACTTAAAGATAGGTAAGGGGGCCTAATTGGGCAGGATTAACTAGCTTCGAAAGGGGCAGTTGATTAATTACGTGAAACTCGATCGTTACTAGGATTGGTTTTTATTGAGTCATTGAAGGGTAACTAGGAGAATCAATGGTGGTGAAGTTGTGAGTCTTAAGTTCATAAAATTCTTGAAGAAACTTTCATAATCACCTTTATTATTCTTAATTACTTGCTTATTTTTTACTTTTACTTATTTATTTGCTTTCAAAACAAACTTCAAAATTGCGATTGTTTAACTAGAGCATGAGTTGAGTATTCAATACTTGAATCTTTCCTCGTCAGAATGATAACCCAGACTCATAGTCCACTACATTACTTGTTGACCCGTGCACTTGCGGATCACACACATATTTTCACGAGCAAGTTTTTAGCGCCATTGTCAGGGGATTGAATTTGATATTGACATTATTCCATTTTGCTTTAGCTTGAAAATTTTATTTTTATTTTTGCAGATTTGTATGTGTAGGAGTAGAGTAGAAGATTTACACCCATACGACTCGGAAAAAGAACGAACTTTCAAAGCTAGCCTCAAGTAACAAAAGTTTGTGAGAAAAATGGCTGGAGTTGTAGACTGTGAACGTGAATAGACCATTGAGGGAATGTATCATACCTACTGTTGGAAACAACCAACTTCCTTAGTTCCACCGGCTATAACTACTGCAAATTATGAAATCAAAGCGGGGACTATCCAATTGGTTCAACAAACAGTTTAGCTCAATAATTTGCCAGTGAAGGATCTGAATGAACATCTAAGGAAGTATGAGGAAATATGTGGGGTGTTCAAGATGAATGGGGTACCGGCTAAGATGGTAAAAATGAAATTGTTCTCTTTCTCCTTGAGTGGTAAAGCCAAAACTTGGTTTTACTAATTACCAGCCAATTCGATTACTACCTGGATGAATTTGACACAGAAATTTATGGATACATTCTTTCCACCAGGGAGAGTTTTGAGAATCAGAAGGGAGATCACTTCATTCAGTCAGAATCAAAGGGTATGAATATTTGAGGCATAGGAAAGGTACAATGATATGTTGAGGAGATGTCGAAATCATGGAATCCCTGGTTGGCTTATTGTGCAAACTTTCTACAATGGGTTAACTGATGAGAACAAGAGACATGCAGATTCAGCAGCTAGGGGTTCTTTTATGGGATAAGACTTATTAGTAGGCATCTGAAATTTTTGAGAAGATGGCAGCTAACAGCTACCAATGGTATTCGGATCGTTCAATGCCAAAAACAGGCAGAATTCATGAAGCTGATGCTCTTACCTCCATATCAACACAATTGGCATCTTTAACAAAAAAAGTGGAGACTTTGTCAAAACAGTCTGCTAATGTAGTCCAAACATCTCTAGTCTGTGACTATTGTTGTGCGAACCATGCTACTTCTAATTGTCTTGTTGCGCATCTTTGCACATCTGACAATGCACAGGTCAATTATTTGGGGAATAATCAGAGAAATATAGGTAGCCCGTACTCATAAACTTACAAACAAGGTTGGAGGTAACATCCAAATTTTTCCTGGAAAGATAATCAGGTAGCCATTCCTCCACTGAGTTTCCAACAACAACAAGTGAAAAGTAGTGCTTTCAAAGGGATATTCCAAAAATTTTTATAAGTCAACAATCAGTTCATGAGTAAAACTGAGCAAACTCTCCAAAATTAAAGGGCTGCAATTAAAAATTTGTTTACTCAAATGAGTCAGATTGCAAAAGTTGTGGCAACTAGAGCACTAGAAATACTGCCTAGTGATGCAAAAATAAATCCAAGGGAGCAGTTGCATGCCATCACAACTAGAAGTGGGATACAATTATCAGAAATTCAGATTTAAAAGGCCAGTTGTGTAGGAAAACTTGGTGCCAAAAGATGTTGAGCAATCTGAACCAAAAGAAGGACAAGTTGAAAAGGAAAAAGTAGAGAGACATAAAAAAATAGACAGACCAGCAGTAAAAGCCTATGTGCCTCCAATTCCATATCCTCAAAGGTTAATGAAACACAAGCAGAATAAACAGTGCTCGAAATTTCTTGAAATATTCAAACAGCTACACATAAACATTCCATTTGCAGAAGCTCTAGCACAGATGCCTAAATACTTCAAGTTCATGAAGACAATTCTTTCCAATAAGAAAAAATTAGAGGATTTCGAGACTGCAACTTTGACAGAAGAGTTCAGTGCAATCTTACAAAACAAATTACCTTTAAAATTAAAAGATCCAGAGAGTTTTAAAATACCTTACACTATTGGACAATTTAATTTTAATAATATATTATGTGATCTTTGTGCAAGTATTAATCTTATGTCTTTGTCTGTCTACATAAAATTAAATTTGAGGGACACAAAAGCTACAATTGTCTCACTGCAATTAGCTGATAAATCTATAAAATATCCACATGGAGTAGTTGAAGATGTGCTCATCAAAGTAGGCAAATTCATATTTCCAGTTGATTTCCTTATCTTAGACATTGAGGAAGACTGGAATTTGCCTTTAATTTTAGGCCGACCATTCTTAGCTACTGGTTGAGCCTTAATTGATGTTAAAAAAGGAGAGTCATCTTGAGGGTTGAAGAAGAACATGACACATTCAATGTCTTCACGCCCAATGAACAACCATCGAACCACGAAGAGGTATATCGAATTCATCATATTACTGGTAAAGTTGATGTTGAAGAAAAAATGGAGGAAAATCTGAGTAGAGAAATTATGGCCAAAAGTAAGAAGGAGAAGAAAGTCCAGGTCTAGAGGTGGAAAGAAAATGAGGCTTATCCTTCTGACAGCATGTAATCCTAGGCATTAAAGCCTCACACAAGCCACTATGATTTCTGACACAGTCAGGCTCGGGACTATAAAAAAGCGCTTGTTGAGAGGCAACCCACCAGGTAACTTCGTTCCTTTCTATTTTCTTATTATTTTTTTACTTGTTTCTTATTTACGTACTTTATTTTAAGTACATATTTTAGGAGTAAAACAATTTTAAATTTTAGGATTAAAGTGTTTAAATTTTTATTTTTAAAATTTTTGTTTCAAAAATTATTTTCTGCAATTTTCTTGATTTCTTCTCAATTTTCTTTGTTTTGTTTTGTTTCATTCTACATTGGAGACAATATAGAGTTTAAATGTGGGTGAGTTTAAGTGTACCTTATTGTTAATCTTAGTTGAACATGAGGCAGTAACTTGTTAATTTCTGAAATTAAAAAAACGGTAGCTTTGCTGGAATTAGGATCTTAAGCGATGCTAGAGTTCCAAAAAAAAAAAAAACATACACACAAAAAAAAATAGTTTTAGCCTTGAGAGACTCATAACCCAATTAAATAAGTGATCTCACATATTTTCTTTATTTGCTTTGCTTGGAATTGGTGTTGACTGGATTAGGTTGACAAATTTAACTCGGTGAGATTTTTGAGCCTTTAATTGACACATTATTTTCAGTCTCACTATCTTTGTTCATATGTGATATTCGTTCATAGGTTTGTTTCTCTAGAACTTGCTTTATGTCTTTTTGAGGCTGCATTGTTACATGCGTTGTATAAATATGATTAAGGCACTCTTTTTTGATTAGTCACTTTAGCCAAAAAGCATATCTTGTCAATTAATTATCATTTGTGTAGCCCTTTTGAGCTTTATAGCCTATTTTTTTTACACCCTTTGATACTAGTCTTGAGCAAAAAATTATGTATATCCTTACCTGACAAATGGACTAGTGGATTGTTAATTGATTTTATTGCATGGGGATGGATAAGAAACAAGTGTGAGGGAAGAAGCCGTTGTTATTGATGAGGTGATGGGCTCAATTTGATTATGTATATGTGGTTGAGGTTTGATATGAACTAAGGAAAAAAAAAAGAAAGAAATAGTTGATTGAAAAAAAGGGAGAGAAAAAGAAGCCGATGGAAAGGAGAAAAAAGGAGAATGATTTATGGTACCAGCTGATGAAAAAATAACAATGAAAAAGTTAATTTTGTCAAAATTAAGGGAAAAAAAGAAAAAAATATAGAAAGTTTTGTGTAAGGAAAAAAATTGAAATACAGGGTTGTTATTTTTTCCTGTTGAAATAAAGGCTTGAGTTTCTTTTAAAAGTTGGGACTTATTCTTTGTGTATAGATGATGCTAGAAGTTTTGAGAGAATGAAGGGAGTAGTGATTCTACTTGGGGTATATTCTTTAAAATTATAAATTTTGTGTTCTCCTAGTTCCAATGATTCATTATCCTCACTTATCAAAATTTTCCTACCTTAAACTTTAGCCCCGTTACAACCCTTAAAAGACCTTTTGATTTGTGTGATGCATGTGTACCTGAGAGTTGGAGAACGATAAATCTTGCAAGCCTATAGCAGTCTTGCAATTAGTAACAGGTTTAAACTGACTTTGATCTATTTAGGAAAAAACAGCATCTAAAGCTTTAGAATTCTATCCACATATAGTATTTTCCTCAGCAGTATATTGAGTTTCAGACTTAACAGAAACAGTACCATCTACAGCTATGACAATATGTGCTGTGTAATCAGTGTGAATAGAAGTCCAAGCGCTATTATCAATAGACTGAATATAAATTTGCATACGAACTTTCCAATAAGCATAACTAGATCCGTCAAGAATAGGTGGTTTAATAGAAGATGTATCTCACTAATAACTTAAGTGAACTTGCACTAATATCAACTGCAAATACGGTGGTTATTGAGACATTAATTAAGATGTATCCTGCCTAGATACTTAACAATTAATCTGGTATAGAGTGTAACGCAACCTAGATTTGCCTAGCTCGGGTATGTATGTGGAAATTAAAAAACACCTGAATTGTTGAAGCAGAATCTCAACTGAGAAAACTGCGGGCACGCTTGCCACGGGACAAACAATCTACTAACACAGATAAGAGTGAGTTTAGTACATCTTGAGTGACTTAGTGATATCGCAATATACATTAAACATTTAAAAGGAAAAACTTATAAAAGAAACTCCCTTCTTTACGCCTTTTGACATGTGGCAACATGCTCACACAGGAACTTACATCAAGCCTCCTAGAATCTGCTTGGACTCATCTTGGGAAACAAGAACTCCTAACACTCTTCAATCTTGTGTAGATAGTCCTTTGCACATATATGATCTCCAATCAATGTACTATGCAGGGTTTGCCAAGCAAACATAGTTTTAAGACATGTAGGTCCGAATTGCAAGATTAAATCTCACGAATAGGCAGTGTTTTTTTTTCTCCCTGCGGTCCAAGCTTTAAAGAATAATATGCGTGAGAGCTTTAGCTCGTCGTCGTGGGGTTTTTTTTGATGGTTTGACCTACAAGAAGAATAAATAGGATGGGACTTTGAATTCTTGTGCAATACAAGAATTAAAGTTACCAAATCAAGTAGAACAAGAATAAGGTAAATTAAAATTCTTATATACCATAAACACGAAGCTTACCTAATCATAATTAGATTTGTCATGCAAGAAGCCTAGATAAATAAAGTAACTAGTATATAACACAAATTAGGTACTCTAAGACTTGTATGTCAAATAGAACTCTTGAGCCTCAAGCAAGGTACACACGGCCCAACCTTCTTTTCAGCGAAGACTCTATAAAATTTGCATGCTTAAATTAATGTAACATGTAAAATAAAGCCATGTAACTAGTAACACAATGTAACTAGTAACACTTAAGGAAAATTAGAAAAATTAGTAACGCCAACAAATTTCGTACTAATAGGCGTGTTAAGATTCAGTGACTTGACAACAAGTTCTTCTAGCTTTACCTCTTCCAACAAGCTCATATGCCATCAAGGGTCCAATAAGCTCTTCTAGCTTTATCTCCTTCACGTCTTTGCTTTCTTCTATAGCTGTACCTTTTACATGACTGGCAAGGATCTGAGGATTTTCTTGAGAACTCTCTTTTTAGAGTACTTTTTCCCCAGAATTTGTGATTGATTGGTGATCTTACTCAACTTGTATATCCACCAGGTCCTGTTGCTTTTTTTTTTTAATGAGAACTGGGTTCGCCACCCATTGGAAATATAAGGCCTTATACATTAACTCATTCCCCAGGAGTTTGTCTACTTCTTGAGCTAGAGCTTCATATCTTTCATTGTTTAGGAGGTGCATTTTTTGCTTTACCAGCCTTACGTTTGGATTAATATTCAATTTGTGACATGCATGCTTTGGGTCAATCTCTTCAGTTTCCTCGTATGCCTAGGCGAAAACATTTAAGCTCTTTTTCAGGAAGTTGATGAGCTGGGACTTTATAGGCTCTTTGAGTTCTGCGCCTATCATGAGTTCCAAGTCAAGTCTGGATTCATCCATTTTAATGATCTAGAGCTCTTCGCTGGAACTTGCAACTGTTACGGCCTTCTCTGCCTTGGGGTCTAGAGAAAAGACTTCCAATTGAGGAGAGACTCCAACTGCATAATCCAGGTCACATTGCGAGCTGACTGTTGGTTGCCCCTTATCGTTGCATTTCCATGCTCGGTTGGAGCTTTATCACGTAATAGAGCACTGAGGTTACGACCTTGAGCTTGTAAAATATGGACCTCCCGAATATCGCATTGTGATTTGACGGGATATCGACAACTACAAAGTCAGCCATGATTCTTCTTTTGCAGGGTCTTCTCTCAGTTCTACTAGCAAAGTGATCTGCCCCTTAGCCTCGACAAAATCTTCGGTGGAACCTTGGAGCCTGGTCGCATATGGCCTCAAGTTGAAAGGTTTTCTAGTATAGAATGTTGACAGAGCTTCTGTTCTCAACTAATATTTATGCACTTTAATTTTGGAGATTGGCATTATAATTATGAGAGCGTTAGTGTAAGGGTGTAGAGGATATAGGCATCCTCGTTACAGAAGGTGAAGGATCCCGTTCGTGTTGAGGGGGTCCTGGTGGTGAACAGCTAGTAACAATTTCGGGCTTCTCTCACGAGACCTCGCCACTATCGCTTGGGCCCTTCATACACTGATTTTTGCTGGCTAGCATACGATTTCAGTAGGAGGTTGACTCTACACAGCTCAAACATTTGGATCTATATGAGGACGAACTTGTCTATCATGTCCTTGATAGCTACTTATTCACCTAGGTATCCCCTCTCAATCAATCTTTCAATTTCCTGTTTTACGTGTCTGCACTCTTCGGTGTCATGTCCTGATGCTCTGTGGTACTTGCAATATCTTGACTAGTATGCATTCCTTGAAGGCTTTTTTATAGGCTTTGCCCTAGGTAGAATCGGGTCATTTTTGAGGAGGTTGAAAATTTGCTTAATTGAAGTGTTGAGCTTGGTAAATGGCCTGGAAGCTAAAGAGGGTCCCTCGGACCTACGTTGTTCTTTCTTTAGCCCATGGTATTTCTTATCTCCCTTAGGAGTAGAATCTATCTTAGGGCTTCTATGGATTGTCTACTCTATGCTGATATATTTTTCAGCTCGCCTTAAGAGCCCCTGGTAAGATTTGGGTGGGTCCTCTTGCATGGTCATAAAAAACGGTTGTCTTTGCACAGTATTGACTTGATAGTGATAAAGAGAGGTTCGTCCACCATCTTCTCCATCGTCATCACTTGTCTATTAAAGCGGTCTAGGTAATTCTTAAGAGTTCCCAATTTCCCTTGCTTCACAGTGCCTAGCATCTCTTTGGGTGTGGTCCTAGCTTTTAACCCCATGAGCTGAGTTGTGAAGTTTGAGGAGAATTTCTCCCAACTATGTATAGAACTAGTATCTAGGTTTCCATACCAGTTTTGGGCGTTACCTTCGAGGGTGAGTGCAAAGGCTCTACACATCATAGGTCTAGTGGTATTCTGCGGCTCCATCCACGATATATAGCAATGTAAGCGAGCTATGGGATTGGTTCCCCTTTGTTAGTCCCTATCTGATGGAACTTCTTCTTTGGCCGCATTACGGCCTCTCTGATAGATGGGATAAAAGGTGAGGGCCTGTTCCAAAAGTTTCAGCCTTTCTTCCTCTCGATTGCCTCTGTTCTAGGTCTTTTAACTTTTTCCGCAGGTTGTCTAACTCATGGACTTGCTGAGAGATAGGTCACTGACCTCTATAGCTCTCTGTTGGTTGGCCATATGCCTGGTTTTATTACGCAGGATGATAGAGGCCGATCTGTTCCGGCTTTCCTTCTTTAGGTCATAAAAGACCTAAAGATTGCTACTCTTTGGAGCCCTACTGGGTTTGGGGTCCCAGTCCATCGAGCGTGCTTCGTTTGATTGAATTAACAGGAGTTGGAACTCATTTTGCATTTGGAATAGTCCGTATTGAGCTCTGCATAGCTGACGGGGTAAGGTTTAGCCATCTCTATACGAGCTGTCCAGAGGGATTAGGTCATGGAGACATCCTTTCCACATTTTCAGCTCGTTAAGAGGAATCTTTGAGTGAAGATTTACTTAGATAATGTTACGGGGTAGTTGATTTTGCTACTCTTGCAACCATCTAACTTCCTAGGCTTGTGCCTCTATTTACCTGCATAGGCCCTCTGTTTCTGATTCTGGATCAGGTCGTGAGGGACCCACTTCTGGCATTCTCTTCTATCTCTGAAACTTTTAGGAGAGTTCTACATAGTGGCTCCTTATTCTTTCACTTTGGTTGCGCTTTTAACTCATTTACATCGTTTGATTATGTTAGGCCTGGTTTTCGTGAGAGATTGTCACAGATAGCGTTAGTTTGCCAAAATCTACCTTGGCTCAACAAACAAATTTGTTTACGCAAAAAACTAGAATTTGAATTAATATAAGCAATAAATGAAGAATTTTTAGGGGTTGTTGGAGACGTGTGAGGAGGAATGAATAAAGAGAGTAAACGCTAAGAAGGCAAGAATGCTGCAAAAGATGAGAGAATCCTTCATTATGTAGGACTTTCTTCTATTTATATTGTGTAAATTGGCATCTACTGATTACATGCATTAAATGCTTGACCAATAAAAACTCTCCAAGCACACTTAGCTGGTGCTTGTGTCAGGCTATCTTGACTATGTGAAAGCTAGTTGCAACATAGGGAGAACAAATATTCACCTTATATTAAATGCGGTTGTCACATCAATTCTTAAGTGATAAGAAATGCAAGTTGGCAGGCAAGTTGCATAGTGGTGCTGCAGCCCATGAGATTGCAAGATAACTTGGGTTACCATTGGCGAGTGACCTCAAGAGCCAACCTCAAGAAATGCACGCCGAGTGGTCCGCCAGGTCGCTACGTAGGCGACTTGGATCTCGAGGATGGTGATCTGTGACCTAAAAGCCCTGAGCCTGTCAGGGCTGAAGTCAGCAAACTGACCTAAGCTTGTCAAGGTTCTGACCTGGCAGGTCATGGGCCCATATATCCAGCTTGTGGAATGGTCGACCAGGAATCTAATCTGGAAGTGGTTGACCGCGACCTCATACTTTGGTATAAACAATGTAAATATTAGACGTTTGAAATAATCAAAGTACGAGGAATATGGAGCAATTTATATAACATCTATGCACTTTATCAAATTTTAATATTGTGGTAAAGATTGTAATGATTGAGGAATCATTAGGGTAAAAATGCAATATATAAGATAATAAAATCGATCTTTTTAAAACTTTAATTTAATTAATTTCATTCAATTTAATTAAAATTAAAATATTAATCACTAATGAGTAAGGATAAATGAGGAATTAAAACAAATGTGCAAGGATAAAATCATGCACAAATGTTTCTCCTCTATATTCTCATTTATATATAGTATAGATGATTATAAAATGAAAAGGCAACCACCATTACCTTTTTTTTTTATTTGGAGTTAAAGTATTTTTAATTAACTTCAAAAGTAATACAAGGAATTCACTTTAAAAAAAATTAATACTATATAAATTAGAAACATAATTGTTTATTTCAACAATTATTATTACTTAAGGGCCTAAGAAATGAAAATCACTATATATAAAAATGGTGAATGACAAAAAATCTTTTGATTTTCTTTCTCATCCATGTGTTTTCTTCACAATCAATTACTAATCTATTAATTATTACTTCAAAGTAAATAAATGAAGTTAAGAAAAATGAATAGACTAAGAAAACTTATCTGAAAATAATTTTTACATAAGAGAATGTAATCATCATTACTTAACATTTTAAATTACTTCAAAATTAATACATGAAATGAATTCCCTTTCAAAAAAAAAAAAATAATATTTAAAGTTAAGAAAATAATTATTACTTATTTCAACAGTTGTTATTACTTGGGGGCTTAAGAAATGAAAAGAGACAAAAAAAATAATGATAAAATTAAACCCATATCATTAACAAAAAATTAAGATGATCTTTTCCCCTTTTTTGGGGGTAGGAGTTGAGACACAATTGTTCTCTATTCCATACATATAATATAAAATATTGCATTTGCAATCTCAACTTAGCATAAACAAGTATCTATTTCAATATTTTAGTATAAACTAATATATTATAGATCGGAAGAGCGTCTCAAAATTCTCATGTAATGCATGTGCTATAACTAATTTATATGAAAAGGTGAATGAAGGAAAATCTTTTCATTTGCTTAGTCACCTTATGTTTTCTTCAAAATCCAAAATTTCCCTTCCTATTATTATACTCGAGTTAACTAGTAATTTATTAATTATTACTTCAAAAATAAATAATCGAGGCTAGAAAAATCGACTCAGGTAGGTGGGTTTCGCTAGTTTGGTCAGTTTTGTTTTGCAGGTTAGTTGGTCTTATTTATCTATTTTTTCTTTTCCAGTTGTAAATTATTTATTGATAATGTGAATGACTAATATACACTTAAAACTATAGACTTGTACCTATAAGCTGGGGTCTTTGGTACTCATAATGGGATGTACAATTCATAACCTTTCTCTATATTCTCTTTATTTTCTCTCTATGTTTCTATTGTTTTCTTCTAGTTTATAATAAATGTTATCAGAACTATTTTTTCTTAATTATTTTGCATTACATTTTTTTGATGACTCGTGAACGAAATCATAAGTAATATGATTTTCCTTAAAAAGGACGGGACTAAGGGATTGAATTTCTTCTTGCCATATGAGACAAATTTAATTTTTTTTTTTAATTTTAGTGTTTACATATCAATTTATCAGAACCTTCATTTAAAATCATAAATGTATTTAAAGCTGAAAAAACATATATATTAAAAATTAATAAACGTAGTAATTTAATCAAATTACTCCGGATAATTCATCAACTTCAAAATTTCAGGTTACACACAAGATATTCAAGTTTTAAAATTTCAAGTTCACCGACTTCGCGAATGAATTCATGTGGACAGAGACGACACGGTGAAAAATTATAGTAAATATAATAAGTTGACATTATATGAATCAAGAATATCATCTACCTTGTAAATAGATTGGATTTCCTACTAAAACAATTAGCTGAATTGGTGTTTATATTAGACGTTAATTTACAAACTAATATCACATAGGAAAAATACAGGCTTCATTTTCAAAGAGTGGATGCGTGGTAGGAATATTGTGTTTAACCTAAATTAGGATTGTAGCCATTAAACATGGAAATTTGAATAATGGTAAGGCTAACCTCACCATGCAAGGGTGATTTTGGATAATTAACTTTATATAAATAAGATTATTCTATTTAATAAATTAACATTGTAGGCCAATCTATATATAAAGATAAAATTAGGAATCCTTTGATTGAAAATTGAAATTACCAGATGTATTATATCTTATCCAATAATATTTGAAAAAAATGAAATATGGCTGGAATATGGTGTCTAATAAATTAGGATTGTAGACCAATATATATACATAGGTAAATTTAGCAATATGTGATTGAAATTACCAATATTATATGCATTTTATCTTAAGCAATAATATTCGAAAATGAGAATGGATGTATACTATCTTAGGCAATAGTATAACAAAAAAAAAATTAGATGTATTTTATCTTAGGCAAAGAATATAAGGAAATTAAATTAGAGTAAGCAATTATCAATTTCCTATAAACTATGGAGTAAATTAAATGTGATTTTTATTTTCATGGATGCATAGAATAAGATTCATTACTGATAAAATAATGTTAAAGTAGAAACGAAATAAAGCTTTGTAGTCTCACAAATCATTTGTGGTTAATTATGTTTTAGAATAATTTCACATTTAAAGTTAACGGTTTCCATATTAATTCAATCAATGATAGATAAAATCATCAAATTACGTCGAGTAGGAGCCGTCTCTATGTGTTATACTTGCCAACTAAGGGTAAAAAGTTTCATTTTTTGTTGTTCTACTTTTTTTTGTTGGTGGTTTCTGTGGTGGAGGTGGGGGCTCCCTCATGGTGGGGGAAAGAAGATTTTACTGAGAAGGTGAAGGTTGATGAGAGAGGTTACAAAATATTGTTGCCAGTAGATACATACCATTTACTTAGTATTTTCCAATTCCACAACTAGAAAGATCCCCCTTTGTCATCCTTCTTTTTTTTTTTTGCCCCTATTCTACTTATTTATAAGGAACACATAAGGAATGGTGATTACTCTATCCGTTAATGGTTTAAATTCTTTATTTATAAATCTACCTTATAGTTAAATATCATAAGTTATAAGAAGTTAAGGGTATTAAAGTCGAAAGACGTTTATAAAATGCAACAATTTAACTTGTCAATTCTATAATATATGTACATGTTTATAAATTAATGGGGTATGTCCAAATAAATGTATGATGTATTTAGATATCAAAAATATAATCTCATAACAGGGGAAATAACCTCTATCACTAAAGCTGTTTTACATAAATTGTACACTTAATTCTATTATACGTGGCCAAAATGAAATATGTATACATTTACATGAATCTAAAATGCAGCAAAGGAAAGTGCCAACTACGTCATTAGTTTGATCATCGATCATGACATCAATCTCTGTTAAAGCCCATAAAAGTATTTGCCCATAATATGGCCCATAGTACCTTTAGTGGTCCACAACCAGTTCTCCCATGTCGGGTTGCACATCAAACAATTCTGCTTCTTCACACTGCTCGACCACCCTGCATACAACATAAAATACTCAAAGTAAATATGCCATTATTGACAGTGCAAACTATATTATAACAAGAAATGTATAACTGTTAAGTTAGATGAAACATCATAATTGACTTGAACTTAGAATTGATGAGATGAATCATCTTCAAGGCAGCAAACATTGTTAAGCATTTTTGATTTAATAATTTATGATTAAGTATAACAGATTATGATTTGAATACATATAAAACAATGAAGATATAACGGTAAAAGCTACCTAAGACTTAAGTACCCTAAGACAACAAACATGAACTCTTGAAACACCAAAAAAATCATTAAGAAAACAAACATAACACTTTGGAAGGAAAATAATTATCTCCAAAATAACCATTATGCACAACAGCAAGATACTGTATTCATGAAATATTCTCATGAAGTAAACCAAAGAATTTGTGTAGTTTATAAATGTGAACCATCGTGCGTTGCAAATTAAGAATTATTGATTTAAAATAATAAAACTTTTAAAGATACAAAAAGAGCTGACTTAAACGTACAATTGATAACATGAATCTCCTTCAAGCTAGAAAACATGGAATATAATGATTGAAATATTATTTACTAATAACAATGATTTTGATAATAATTATTCACTAAAAGAGCACAAATATATGTCTAGACTTGTGTAGTCTAGTGGCATTCAAGTTAGTTTTGCACACTCTTGGATCAAGTATTTAAATCCCCAACCCTACCATCCCTTTGTAATATTCAAAAAAAAAAAAAGAGCATAGATATATAACATGCAATGTATAATAGTACAGTTACTTGAACTTACACTATTCCAACAGTCAAGTCACAAACTAAAATAGATAAAACATGGACTCTTATAAAAGAAAATTGCATAACAATAAATTTAAAAATAGATATTGAATAGTGATAAATATGAATCCAATAAAATTTTGGTTTAATCATTTCTGATACAATATGGCAAATTATGATTTAATAAAAAGAGCATACATATATAACAGTAAAGGTATAACAATAAAAGTTACCTACAACTTAAAGTACCCAGAGATAGCAAACATAAATTATTGTAAAAAAAAATCATTAAGAAAACAAACATAATCCTTTGGAAAGAAAATAATTATCTACAAAATAAGCATTATGCAAAATAGACGACAAACATGGAATATACGAATTGCATTAAACTTAAACATGGAAACGTGGTGCATTGCAAATTAGTTACTGATTTTTTAAAAAAAAAAAACTTTTAAAGATCCAAAAAGAGTAGACTTAAACTTAAAATTGACAACATGAATCACCTGCAAGGCAGTAAACATGGAATATACTAACTGCATCGCAGACATAGTGGTGATATGATATATATTTGGTGAATAATAGTTAAGTAATATAAAAGTACCTGCTCATCCATCAAGACCAACTCCACAACCCTTATATCCAGTTCTCTGTTTTGGAATGGGACTGACCATTTTCTTGACACACGAAGGAGAAATGCTGCATTCTTAGGTAACTTTGTAGTGACATCATAGAGGTTAAATTTGATAGGAGCTATTTAAGATAAATTTACAACACGAAAAATCTAGGTATCATAATAATTGAGGTAGGAATTTGGAGCTTCAACAATTGATATGTAAGATTATTGATAATATAATTCATGTGAAACCTTCTTAAATAGTACTATAAACGAAGCCTTACAGAATATGGCTCTAAAACAGAATTATAAATCAATTAGAGTTATTGTTTGAAACAAAATCGTGGACAAACTTACCATAGTTGAAGTTTCACGTAAAGGACTATTCTATAAATTCTATAAAATATCCAAATATATAATCGGGTGAGGGATTTTAAAAGGTATAACAAAACTTACCATAAATTGAAATAAGGCTTGAATTAGTATTTTATGAAATTAAGGTTATATAAAATTAGTATTCTATAAAATTAAGGTTTCATAAAATCTGCAAAAAGATAATTAGGGTTCGGGAATTTAAAAAAAAAAGCACAAAATTACCTAAAATTTACCTTAAATATCGACGGTGCTAATGATTATCCGTTGATATACATATCAGGATTAAGTAAATAGATTGTCAATGATTCTCTGTAATTGGGTTTCGTAAGATTGATAAGAATCTTCCATAATAGATGTTGATTAATTTTGGAAACATAGCAGGCAAATACCATTAGGGCTGTTACTAAAGATTATCTAAAAGATGGATCTCTAACCTTTCTGATTTAAGCCAAACAAAAACAGAGAAAATGAGGATAGTCGAAAGTCATTTTTCCATATTAGGAAATAAAACTGGGTGATGAACAATGAATAAATACAAAGTGAACTTTTTGTTATCCAAATCTTGCTTCTTCAAGATCGGGGATTTGGACGAAAGAGGAAAAAAAGTGTGGCAAAAACAAAGGAGATGTGATTTGGGGAATAGACGAAATAATTGGTGTAAACTAAAAGTAGAAAGATAAAATGATTAAAATATAAAAAAGGAAATGTAAAATGTACGTAATTAATTAAACTGATTAAACAAAAAAAAAGGAAATCAATGGCTAAGATAAGTGGATAAAAACAAGGGCCAAGATTAGATTTCCATATTTAGAGGGTGAGGTTGGGTAGGGGAAAAACGAGGAAACTATCCTCTCTTTAAGAATATATATATATAGATTTTATTGTGATTCTTGAAGAATTACAAATTTCTCTTAATATTAAAACAATATATATTGTAAGCATTTTAGGAAACATAATTTGTTTCTTTATAAACAACTAGTTATTTCACCCATGCGCTGCACGGAATGATAATAGCAGATAATATAAGCATTTTATGAAGATTAAATATGATATTATACAAAAAGATTTAAACTATAATATTTGATCGTTTATATATGTGCAAAGAAAAACAATATAGGTATTATCGGTAATACGATGTTTTTCATTAATAAAGATAAAAAGTAGTTTAAACAAAAAAGCTTAAGAAAAATATTGAAGAAATTTTTAGAGTGTGTATTAGGCTGTCAGTGTATGACGCACAGGAAAATATACTCTAAATATAGCTAGAATAAATTATGAGTGATATTACATGCATTACAACATTCCGATCTGTAGAATTTGTTGTTTGGCCATCTTTAACACAGATCATAATTTTCAGACTTTTTCAATTTTGTAACCCTCGAAATATCGATATAAAATTGTCTATGAGTGAACGCCAACGTTTTCTATAAAATGCACAAGTGATTTATTGTCCCCGTTTGGTTTTTTTTTTTTAAATAACTTTTGCAATATGTATTAATGATATCTAGTTTTTCATAACATACATATTATACAGACTAAATATTTTAATATGTTAATATAATTTAATTAGTATTTAAAGAACTGAACCGTTATTACTAAGTCAATTAGAAAAATCAGGAATCACCATGACCAAGTCAATTGGAAAAATCAAGAATTAGCTAATAGTGGAACTAATCGAGAAAACAATCTAATAATGTGCGATAAAGATGAATACAGTTCACCATTTTATAATAAACCTTTCAATAATGATCTATTAAAATTTTAAATTTTTTAGAAAATCAAAGCCCATATGCCAACACCCTATTATGCGTAGTCCTTCTCCAAGTATCTTATTATAAACATACATCTTCAATTCTTTTCACTAAATAACCAATGTGGGATTCCCTTTCTATTTCTAAAGTCATATTTCCAATGGTTTTCAAACTATAATATTTGATCATTTACATGTGTATAAAGAAAAACAATATAGGTGCTACCCGTAATATAATATCTTTCATAAATGAAGATAAACAATATGGTCTAAAGAAAACTAAGGAAAACATTGAAGAAATTTGCTAATATTGGAACCAATTTGAAAAATAATCTGACTGTGTGATATAAATATGAATACGGTTCATCAGTTCATAACAAACATTTTTCAATAGCGATCTATTAAAATTTGGTACTTTTTGAAAACTCAAGGCCCATCAGCTAAGACCCTATTAGGCATAACCCTTCTCTAAATAATTTAAGATAGGCATACATCATCAATTTTTTTCACTAAATCACCAATGTGAGATTCCCTTACCATACCCAAACTTACATTTCTAATAGCTCTTAAATTATAATATTTGATTGTTTACCTGTGTATAAAGAAAAAACAATATAGGTGCTAGTTATAATAAGATATATTTTATTAATGAAGATAGAAATTTGTCTAAAAAAACTAAAAAAAACATTGAAGAAAATTTGTGAATACTGGAACCAATCCGGAAAATAATCCGACGGTGTGAGATAAAGATGAATACAGTTCCCTAGTTAACAATAAAATTTTTTTCAATAATAATTTATTAAAATCTTAAACTTTTTAAAAGCTCAAGGCCCATGAGTTAAGGCCCTATTATACATAACCCTTCTTCAAGTAGTTT
This sequence comes from Nyctanthes arbor-tristis, assembly GCA_963692815.1. Taxonomy (NCBI): domain Eukaryota; kingdom Viridiplantae; phylum Streptophyta; class Magnoliopsida; order Lamiales; family Oleaceae; genus Nyctanthes; species Nyctanthes arbor-tristis. The sequence continues at coordinate 60,489 of CAVNYN010219399.1, forward strand.
CATATAAGTATATATCCGTAATTCTTTTCACTAAATAACTAATGTGAGTTTCCCTTTATATTCCCAATGTTACATTTTTTATGGCTCCTAAAAAAAGGAATAAAATTTCAACCATTTTAAACGGTAAAGATCAAAAAAATTATAAAATCAAATGTTCTTTTTCCTCATTAATTTAGGTAAAAATAATTTATTTCAATTATTAAATTAAAATCGGTCCGATGACTTTGAATCATTATCTTTTCTAGTTCGATGACCGCTCTGATTTTCTGAACATTTGTGAATACTAGAATCAATTTGGTAAATAATCTGATGGTGTGAGATAAATACAGATGCGGTTCGCAATAAACTTTTTCTCAATAACAAACTACTAAAATTTTGAACTCTTTGGAAGCTTAAAGTTGATACGCTAATGCCCTATTATGTATAATCCTTCTCCAAGTAGCTTAACAGAGGCATACATCTGCAATTCTTTTCATTAAATAATCAATGTCGGATTCTTTTTTTTTTAATTTCCAAAGTCACATTTTCAACTACTCTTAAAAAGGAATAAATTTTCACCTTTTTTTGAACGATAAAGATCAAAAAAATTATAAATCAAATATTCCTTTTTCCACGTTATTTTAGGTAAAAATTAATTTATTTTAATTATTTAATGAAAATAGGTTCGATGATCTTGGAACAATTAGCTTTTCCGATATGATTTTTTGAATATTTGCAACTACTAAAATCAATCTAGAAAACAATCCGACGGTGTAAGGTAATGACGGAAACGATTAACAATAAAGTTTTTCTCAATAATGATGTATTAAAATTTTGAACTTTTTGAAGCTTTGGACCCATAAGCTATTATGCATAACCTTTCTCCAAGAAGTTTAATATAGACATATATCCTTAATTTTTTTACTAAATAACTGATGTGGGATTCTTTTTCTATACCAAAAGTCATATTTTTTTCTCTTTAAAATAGGAACAAAATTTTACCAGTTTTATAAACAGTAAAAATCAAAAAATTATAAAATCGAATGTTCTTTTTCTTTATTATTTTAGGTAAAAATTTAATTTATTTCAATTATTTAATTAAAATCGGTCCGATGACCTTGAATAGTTAGCTTTTCCAGTTTGATGACTAGTCTGATTTTTTGAACATTTACGAATACTGGAATCAATCTAGAAAATAATTCGACAGTACTAGATAAAGATGGATACAGTTCACCAGTTCACAATAAACTTTTTTCAATAAATAATCAATTAAAATTTTAAATTTTTTGGAAACTTTTGGCCCATAAGTTAAGGTCATATTTTGATCCCTTCTGTAAGTAGCTTAATATAGGTGTACATCTTCAAATCTCTTCACTAAATAGCCAATTTTGGATTTTTTTTCTATACCCAAAGTCATATTTTCAATGGCTTTTAAAAAAAAGAATAAAATTTTAACATTATTTTAGGTAAAAATTATTTCATTTTCAATTATTTAATTAATATAGGTCCGGTGACTTTTAACTGGTAGTTTTTCTGATTCAATGAGAAGTCTGATTTTATATACATTAGCAAATATTAGAATCAATTCGGAAGGTATCTGGCAGTGTCAGACAAAACAAAAAATTAAGAAAATTGATTGAAAATAAAATTGTTTTAGAAAAATAATGGAAAGTTTAAATGTAGAGTGAGAGAGATTTGAGAACATTTTTAGATAAAATGAATTCTATTAGAAGAAAGAAGGAAAATATGGATGAAAAAAGAGAGATATTTTTAGATAAAATGAAATCTAATTTGGTGATTGAAATTGAAAATTGAAAAATATAATGATAATGTAAAAAAGGGAAACGAAAAAAGAAAGGAAATGAAAGATAAAAATGAATCTGTAAATTAGCAATAAATTAAAAAGGTAAATAAAATTAAAAAATAAAGTACAAATAAATGGCCAAGATTAGTAGATTAAACCAATGGCTAAGATGAGATATCCCGATTTAACAAGCGTTTTTTGAGCGGGGAAAAAGTGAAATAAAAACTATCCTACTTTTAAGTGTGTGTGTATATATATATATATATATATAGATTTTAGAGAATATTGACAAAATATTTTGTTGTGACTGCCGAAAAATTACAACTTTATCTCTTACTAAATGTTATAAAAAAATGTAATTTGCTCATGGTGGTCAAGATATGATGGGACTTATCTTTAATTGTCATATCTTGCAAAAATAACTACTGTTCGATATTGTACAAGAATATTATACTTTTTGCTCTTGAAGAAGCATTGTTTTTATTATTAATAGCTGTAACCAACGGGTGTTGCATGTTGTTTTGAGAATTCTTCTTTTTCAGTTTTATCTAAATATATATTTAGTAAAATATTGGAAGAATAAAATGTAATTAAAAAAATTATTAGATGCAAGGAATATGCAAAAAACTGTAATTGATTAATAAATATTTTTATTAGGTTATAAATAAGAATCATATAATAAAATGGATATTAACCTATAAGTTAGGACATTTTTTAAGAATCAGACGGGAAGAATAAAATAAATAAACAAAAGTTAGAAAAACTGATAAACAAAAATTAAGAAAACAAATGATCACAAAAATTAAGAATAATGTTGAAACAGCCATGCAAAATTAAGTCTCATGTTATCAAAATTGATTGCATCATATCAACTAACCAATTAATATACATATATACATACATATATAAATATGTAATAAAATATTAATGATAATTAATAACTAATGGTATTTTTGGAAATGGAAAAAACGGGTACAGATAGAAGTGGAAAACGAATGGTCTGGAAAACAAATGGTCTACACTCATCCTTTCTTTTATATAGTAGTGATTATTATTATTGTTGTTGTTGTTATTATTATTTGGTGATCTATTAGATGATGTTTATCGTCATTGTTAGTATATATATTAATCATAGAATTTGTTCGTTATATGTATATATTACTTATTGTTAAATATATAATGTATTATATGTTGTTAATCTTGGAGTAGTACAACCAGTTATAATACTCTAATAGGATATTACATGCTCTTTAAAATTAATTACTAGATATATAGTTATTAATTTACTTGGCTTCAATATTTCTAAAGAATTTTAAACTATTGCTCCTTAAATAGTAGTAGTCTAAATTAACTTTAAAAGGGAAATCTATTGTGCTCCTAAAGTAGAACATGTTTTGATAATTATGAAATAACAATATATATCGATGATTACGAAATATTGCTCATACTCTCGAAGAAGAACACGAAATTCATGTCATGTCGACATTGCAATTTCAATATTCTTGAAAAGTATTATACTATTAGTATTCACTTAGATAAACCCATATTCCTCATGACAGGCATATTTATACAAGAGTAATAGGATGTTATTCTTGAAGGATCACAACACGACTAGGATTACAAAATAATTCTATTTGCTTTAGAAGAGCAAAATGTTGAAAACTTTTATATTATAGAAGACTGCTAAGCTGTCTCAAAAGTTTCTACTCAAGGAAGTAGCAACAGTTTATATAGGTTTACATATAAAATAGAATTTATTGCTACCCAAGAACGTTGCAATACCTTCGGTTGAGTATACTCTTGAAGAAAAAATTTTGTATAAATTATATCTAGTTAATCTTCGGTGATTACTCTTGAAGATCTTTTATAAAGTCCGAAAGATTTCATTTAAATATAAAATTTATCGGTTTTTTTCGTACATGAATTGTGAAAGAAAGACATTTTCATGGATTTGAATTATGAGTGATTTTATATTATAAAAGGAAATTCATATGCTCTTACTATATCATTAGTGATTATTATTTTGGATAATAAGTTATTGGGATATCTAAATTACTATATGTTAATTAATGTATAATTTATGATTGTTTAATTTATTAGTAAATTATCAATTTATATTTGTCGTGTTTTCCTAGAAAAATTATGATTTTTGAAATCTATCTACAATCTAAAAGATTGTTATAGATAAAATAGAATTTGAAGCAATGATAGAACTAATTTCCAGAAAGAACTGAACAAGCAATGAGATTTCAACTCAGCTCAGTATTCAAACAACCGTCTTGAATACTCAAACACAGCTGAGTTTTGCATAATCTTCAAAACTAACGACTCAATATCACAAACTCATATAAATACTAGGGTTCAGAAATACAAAAGAACGACCAAAATATCCTTATTGCACAAAAATAATATCCTTATTGCACAAAAATAAAAGAAGTAAAATAAAAAGATGGAAAAGTGCCATTTAGTCCTCTAATCGGACGTCTTACATTGCATAAGGGCCCCCGGGGATAGTGAGATTCGTCCTCGAATCTATTGCTGAAGAGATATCGGAAAGACCATCACTATGAAATGGAAGCAGATAGCGAAAAATTGAAAACATCAAGCATTTACAAGTGAGCAGGTAGCTGCTGTCCGTAAGCATTGGAGTTAATCTTTTCAACAACATAAACAGGACCAATTTTTCGAGCAGCCAACTTGTTGTATAGATGAGCAGGAAAGAGGTCTTTAGTCAACACTGCCCAGACAAGATCACCAACCTGGAATTCCATCGAATGATATCTAGTATCCGTCAGCTCTTTGTAATGGGAATTGGACTCAGTGAGATGGTCAACAATGGTCTGGTGGATGCTTCAAATATCAACAATAAGTTTTGTAGTAGAACCATGAACGGAAGGGCTGTTTGGCAAGGAAATGAGATCAAGATGACCGCACGGAATGACTCCATAAACCACTTTAAAAGGAGAAAACCTAGCACTTCGATTTAAGGTATGATTGTGAGCAAATTCGGCTTGGCTAAGGACTTGATCCCAACGGCGATTGTGATTTCCCACAAGGCAGTGCAACAAGTTAACCAAGGAGCGATTAACAACCTCTATTTGTCCATCTGACTGTAGATGAAAAGCAATACTAAAATTAAGGGAGTTGTTCACCATCTTCCACAAGCTACACCAACAGTGGCTAAGGAATCGAGTGACACGATCAGAAACAATAGAGAAAGGTAACCCATGAATGCGATAGATTTCTTGGGGAAAAAAGCTGAGCAATATGAATGGCGTCTATGGTCCATTTACAAGGAATAAAAATGGGCATTTTTGAGAACTGATCCACCATAACAAAAATAGAATCAAAACCACGTTGGGTACACGGTAAACCCAAGCCAAAATCCATACTAATATGTGACCACTGCTCGTTAGGCATAGGTAGTGTCGTGTACGACCCAACATTAGTCGAAACCCTTTTGGACAGATTACAAATCTGACATCAAGCCACATAACAGTGAACATCTAGCTGCAATGAAGGCCAAAAATAGGAACAAGCCAAGATTTCCAAAGAATAGTCATGCCCAACATGCCCCTTATTGTGAGTTTTCTCCAAAAGTTTATGGCTGAGACTACATTGAGGAATACACAGGTCCTTTAAAGATAAACCCATAATGTAGAGTAAAATCTAAATCAGTCCCAACATGTAACTGTTGAAGAATAGAGCCAAAGAATGGGTTAGAAGCATGTAAGTCTTGAAAAGTGTCAAAACTCGGTAAATTAGTCCGCATCTCAACTAACAAAGTATAGTGCCTACTCAACACATCTGCCACCTTATTAGTGATCCCTAATTCATGTTTAATAACAAAAGTGAATTGTTGAAGAAAAGAAACCAGTTGGCATGTCAAGTAGAGATAGACTCCTGACTAGTAATATGGTGTAAAGCATCATGGTCAGTATAAAGAACAAACTAACGATGGAATAAATAATGACGCCCATGATGTACAGCACTAATCAGAGCATAGAACTCCATGTCATATGCACTATACAGACATCCAGCACGAGACAATTTCTCACTAAAAAATGCAACAGGTCTGTCCCCTGGCTAAAACCCCTCCAACCCCTACTTTAGAAGCACCACAACACAATTCAAAAGGTAAAGGGAAATCCAGCAACATAAGTACGGGGGCTGATATGAGCTTTTGTTTGATAGTTTCAAAAGCCAAATGAGCTTCACTAGTCCACAGGAAACTTCCCCTTTTAACACAATCAGTACTTTGTACTATAATAGAACTAAAATGAGGAATGAATCGCTGATTAAATGATGCCAAGCCATGAAGACTACATACCTCAAAGATAGTATTTGGTGTTGGCCAATCCCGAATAGCAGTTACTTTGGAATCATCAATTACCAGGCCGTGGCTCGAAATAACATATCCCAAGAAAAGCACCCGATCAGCAAAGAAGTCACATTTGGCCAAGGTAGCAAATAAGTGTTCGGCTCGCAAAATAGATAAGATGGCCTGAAGATGTTGAACATGATTAGATAATATATAGCTATAAACAAGAATATCATCAAAGTAAGCTACAGCACACTGACCAATAAATGGATGTAAAATCTGATTTATCATTCGTATAAAAGTACCTAGGTCGTTGGACAAACCAAAAGGCATAACTAGCCATTCAAACAATCCTTCTTGAGCTTTGAAAGCAATCTTCTATTCATCACCCAACCTAATACGTATCTGATAGCATCCACTTTTGAGATCTAATTTACTAAAAATAGTAGCACCACTGAGTTGATCCAATAAATCATCCAAATGGGGAATTGGAAACGATATTGGACTATAATTTTATTAATAGCTCGACTGTCCACACACATCCGCCATGTTCCATCTTTCTTTGGGATTAATAAAGTTGAAATAGCACAATGGCTGAGACTCAGACAAAGTAATCATTTTGCTAATAATCCCTTTATATGCTGCCCCAATACTTCATGCTCACGCGAACTCATATTGTAACAACCTGCAAAACTCACCTCCAGGCATTATAATTTTTTTTTTGGTTGAATAGGACTATTTTGATGATTGAATGACTAAAAGAGAGAGAATAAACGCAAAATACGTTAATATTTGTATAGATGACTTTAGTCGTTCACTTTAGGATGTTTTGGCTTTTCCTATCATTATTGATTTTAGACTTTTTGAAATTCTAATAGTACTTCATAAAAGCTCCGCATAGACACTAAGAACTCATTATTTGGACTTCATTCAACCCTTCAAAATTAAGTCAAAAGACGAGTCGACTAATGGGAAAATACTTGGCAAAGATCTACTGGAACCAAGTGCTATAAATTGGCATCTTGCCTCCCCTTTTCCTTGCACCAACTGTCCATATCTCTCTCTCTCTCTCTCTCTCTCTCTCTCTCTCTCTCTCTCACATTGCCTATAACTACTTTGGTTCCTCAACTACCCAAATACATTCCTTACATGAGGGAATTTTATACGCCATGTACCAAAAATAATATCAAGATTAAATTATCCACAGATAAGAGAAATAATAATAAATAAGCAATATATCCTCCTTATACATTGTAAAAATTGGAGAATAAGAAAGAAAAGTTGAAGGCATGATGTGCTAAAAAATGAGGAACCAAGGAAAGAAGAATTTAAAAAATGCCAATTAAGGATTCAATGTGAGTGGTCTTTATACCTTTTATGTGTTCGTCAAACATGCTAATATGAATTATCTGAGAAAAGTCATGTGTTTATAATCTATAATGATGACAGTGCTATTATATGAAAAAATTCCCATGTTTGTAATATATGATGATGATGATAATGCCATTTTTCACGGAATTTTCTCTTCTTTCAAGTATTATTCATGATCAAACCTATAATGGGATAAGTTATGCTATGTGAAGTAAGTTATGTGATTTAGTTTATGTTCTGCATAGTAATTAAAGCACAACTGTTTTTTCAGAAAATGAATTACATCTAGATCTTTCCCGTCAATTTCATAACAGAATTAGGTTCAGTACATAAAATGTTTAGTACCAAGGCACTTCTTTTTGGGTTGTGGAAGACTACTAAGATAATCTATGATCAAACCTTTGTAACCAATTATGGTTTTGTGAGACATCCCGGTGATCTATGATCAAAACTTTGGTACGAGTATCAACCGAACAAGTTATATTGAGCGCTTTGGGTAAGACAGATCTATGATATAATTCAGGCCCAAACTTACGTTTTTAAAAAGAAAACTTGCATGTGTAAATATTTTTCACTGAATATTCTATATTCACTCTTTTCCATGTTTTCGAAATTTTAGGTACATGGAACTATGTGAACCGAGCTCTTTAAAAGCCTCATATGAGTGTCTATATGTCAATGTTATCAAGTCAAGACGTATGGGAAATCACGAGTCTTATCACTGCTAACCGTTGACATCGGAAGGATAACATTATGAACTTATTACAGACTTTAATTATAAATATAAAATGAATTAGGTCACCAATTTTGATAGTTCTAAAAATGAGAAATAATGAACATTTAAAATAATAATAACTACACCAAACACTTGACGAGGAGAAGCAAACAATAGCTCACAGTCGGGGTGTCATACATACAATACTGTGGCTTATTAGGTAATGAAACGCCCGGTACCAAATCTATTTGATGTTGAATGTCACGCATGAGAGGCAGTCCATTAGGTAATTCTAGGGGAAAAACATCTTTGAGCTCTTCTAACAATTGTGCTGCTACTGGTGTAAAAGTTCTGTGCCTTTACTAGTGGACCAATATTGTTGTGTCGCATCTCTTGCTCAAAAGCTATCTGGGTAAGAAGTATATTACTAGTCCTTGGCGAAAGAGAAATAGGAAGATCCTTCGAAGGTAAAAATACAATCTTCTTGCCTCCAAAAGAAGAAATATAAGTATTCGCCTTCCCATCATAAACTACCTCCCTGTCAAACTGCAAAGGACGTCCAGAGTAAGTGAAAAGCATCCGTTGGTACTACATCACACCAAACTCTGTCTTATATATAGCTCCAACAGAAAAAGTAACCAAGACCCGTGATTCCATCTTGATGTCAAGTCTCCTTTTTTAGCCATTCTAAAGTATAAGGTTGCGGATGAGGTTTACACACAAGACCCAATTTTGCCACAGCTTCCTCTGAGATCACGTTCTCACAACCCTCATAATCAATGACGAAGTTACACACTTTCCTATCAATGGTACAAGTGGAAAAAAAGATATTATGCAGCTGCCCCTCACAAGAAGGAGCACGATGAGTGTGACATGAACGCCAAACCACAAGTAATGGACCCGTATCTCCTTCAAGGATTTCATCTTCCACATTCTTCTACTCAATAATATAGGACATGTTCTCCAAATTAACATCTGCTACCAATGAACCTATTCGCTGCACCATACGGTTTGGACACTCAAGTCATAGATGTCCCCATTTCCATAACTAAAACACTGCTATCCACCGGTGCCACATCCTCCATTAGAAAAATTTTGAGCTCTCTGCTACCTATTTGTGGCTGGAGTGCAGCACCCTTAAGAAGGAATTGGGCGAGCTGTTAGGGCTTAAGTAAAAGAGGTTGAAGATGTGTTGCGGGTATTGGTAAGAGATAAAAGGGAGTTATTACTAGAATTAAAACATCAGCTTTGTTGTTTTTCAGTTGTATGGCTCATTGGTAAGCTTCTGAAAAGGTGTCAAGAGCAAACAAATTCAATACATCTTGTAATGAAACCCGTAATCCCCCAATATATCAAGCAATAATTTGTTCCTCTGTTTTAGCTAGATCATTACGGGATATTAATTGGAAAAATTCCGTTGAATAAGCATCCACTGTCCAAGGTCCTTGACGCAAGTTTTGCAAATGTTGGTAAAGAATCTTGGCGTAATTGAAGGGCAAAAATGTCTTCTTTATCTTCTTCTTTAATTTTTTCCAAGAGCTGATCTTATTCTTACCAAACCTTGCATGATCGGTCTTAATCTATTGCCACCATGCCGTAGCCCATCCTTGAAACCGAGTGACCATAAGTGAAACTCTATTATCATCTGGCATCTCCTTGAAGTCAAGCACTTCTTCAACTGAACACATCCAATCCAAAAACTCTCTTGTGCTACAAGTTGTCGATTTGGTTCGCTTTTACTAGCAATAGAAACTGTTTCTTCCCCTGTATCTTCTTCATCGTCAAACATATTGTTAGTAGGGGGTGGAGGATCATTACAAGGAACCTCACGCCTACCTTCTGGGGAATTCAAACCATTCCTCTGTGTTCCAAAAAATTGTTGTGCCATCAAAGTAAGGTTTGCAATACGTAACCAGTTGTTGTCTCGAGTTTTGATCGTCTCCAAGCTCACTGACACGTTTGGTCCTCCCTCCCCATTTCCATATCCTCCACTACCCCTCAAACATGGCGTCATTGATTTCTTTCAGGCTCTGATATAAACTGAAGCGGTGACAGAACTAATTTCCAAAAAGAACTAAAGAAGCAATAAGATTTCAACTCATCTCAATATTCAAACAATTGTCTCCAATACTCAAACGCAACTGAGTTTTGCATAATCTTCAAAACTAACGACCCAATGCCACAAACGCATATAAATACTAGGGTTCAAAAATACTAAAGAATAAGCATAAAATAAAAACAGTTAAATAAAAAGATTGAAACGTGCCATTTAGTCCTCTAATGGGACGTCTTGTACAGCATCATATTTGCTCTTAAAAAAGCCTATTATATTAGAAAATAAAATATTATTGATTATATTTTCTTAGAATTACTACCTTTTGAATTCTAGTAATGATCTTAAACATTATTATATTGCATTTGGTCGTATATCTTGAATAAGCATAATTTTGTTCATATTATTGTAACTTCCCAAAGAAACACAATTGCCTCAAATTAATATAATGTAAAATAATATTTTAGTGTAAGATATATAATTATATCTCATATTATAGAAGAATTATAGAAGAATATAATTGCTTCCGGAATAGCTATGAGATATTTTATCCGTTAAGACTTCTTGACGAAGTACCATATTATATTTGAGTCGAACATATTTTGCTTCTAAAGAACATTGTGTATAACATTAGGTGTAAGTCCTAAAAAACAAAAACTTTATCTCCTAAACGATATGGTATGTGATTTTTCACAATCCTATCCCATTATATTATAATTGAATATATATGGTGTTGCTCCAGCAAAGCACAATATATAAAGATTTGTTACTGTATTTTCTTAGACCAAGACATAATAGACCAATATTCTAGAGGAATATTTTGATATCGCCCTTGAAGAAGCAACTCCATTTCTCTTTTTGTCTATTTGGTGTGTGTACAATTATTTTGTATGATATTAGATTCAATAAGTTGTTACTCTTGTAGTAATAAAACTTATTATAATAATCCACGTGAACATTACATGTTGTCAAGGAAGAAAAGCGATGCCGCATCTAATATTTAATAGAGTTTTTCTGAAATTACAATTTCAGTATTCCTAAAGAATATTAGACTATTACTCCAAAAGTAGTGATATTCAAACAAATTGATATTACTCTTGAGAAGTAGATTTGTACGAATCTAAATACAATATGACAATTTGTTAGTTTTTAGAAAGGGTAATACTCTTGACATTCTAGAAGAATGAAGAGTCCTAATAATTCAAAAATTTAAATTGATTCGATAACTATAAGTCTCCTAGTTGAAATCTCAAAGATTTCACATAAATTAATTTGAGGAACATCTCATTAATTTCATTATAGAAGAATATTTTATTATACTCCTGAAGCAGTATAAATTTCTACCGTAAGGAATTTTACAACCACAAACATAGTGAAATTTCTGAAACAATCTCGATATCATTTGAACAAAAGATGTCACATTTTACTAAACGAGAAGTTCAATTATTATTTGAAAGCTCTAGAAAAGTCATTTCATGATAATTATCTTAATTACTATTGAGTACTGGCTCAAATTTACTTGTTATATATTGAAGCAGAAGTTCAATTTTAAGAGTATTTATGTAACGCCTCGAATTCTAAGCACCCGGGACGTTAAAAATACTTTCTTTCTTTTAAAAATAAACAAATTAAAATCAGGTAAAATATGCGGAAAAATAATTCTCACAATCCTGGAAATAATATCACAAAAAATTTCTTAATGTCAAGAAATAAGGAATTTAAAATATTCATGAACAAATAAATAATCTTTAATTCATTCTAAAATAAATTCTAAATTAATTCGATGCCACCACTGCTCAACGCCTCTTCTCTGATTCCGAACCTGCAAAATGTTGTAATTTGGAAAGGTGAGTATTTCATAGAAATACTCAGTAGTCATGGCGCAAATTAATTAATTTATACCTCAAATATACGTATAAACATGCAACTACATGAGTATCTCATAAAAGTTATTTACTCAGAAACAAGCATTGTATGGTAAATGCAGGTTTCGGACTCTCGTCTCATGTTGTAAAGCATATAAATACTAGCATATAGTAATCAAGTATTGCATGCACATTATAAATATTCTCGTCTCGTCTTAAGCATAAAGCAAACAAGCTCATGCATATAATAAACACATAAATCTCATATTCACAAGCATACTAGCATAGACCAATTAATTTTGCTCATATTTTGAAAATAACGTTTTTTTTAGAAAAATAAGACTACCTTAACT
>CAVNYN010219401.1:0-24347 GCA_963692815.1 Nyctanthes arbor-tristis
TGCCTGACAAAATATGAAAGACATCAGCCTTTGCAGCATCCCCTTTTATCTTGAAAATGTTATCATAGTGTGCCAAGACGCCATCCACAATTATGCGAAGTTCAGCATCACCCGCATGTGAATTGACAGCGCCTCTTAGCTCATTAATCCGTCGGTTGTGCTCCTCTAACCATCGAGCATATTCCACATCAAAGGCTAAGGCACCTGAAAAGATGTTGGTTACCAGTTCATAATATGTAACTCAAAAGTTGCTCAAAGGAAAGTATTTCGTCAGCAAAATGGATGGCAAAACAATCACTTGGAAAGAAAATCTGCTCCTTTCATGTATTCTACTTTTTTGGTCCAAAAACCCTTTAGATTCTGAGCTACTACTCCGAAGTTTTAAATAACAATTAACAACATTTTGGCCCTGTAAGCTAAAACCTAAGAACCAAAGGCAGACGTGATACCGACTCGACATGCCACCAGAGACACAAAATGGGTTCACTAATAAGGAATATTCAAAACTGTTGAACACAGACACAGGGACATGCGGACCATAAAAATACAAAATTGCAATTTATAATTTTTCAGCAGGGAACTAACAGAACATCATTCATTTTTATGTTTTTTTCCTCAAATCTTGCTTCAATTTTATAAGCCCTTTCGTTTCAAATATTGTCCTTTAACTCTTAATGACTTGTTTTCCCTTAATGTCTGTATTTTCTCTTCTCCAAAATCAGTCACCAGCTTCATTTGAAAGCAGACAGCAGCAGCTCTTTGGCCAACCAAACAACGACTTCTCTTCTCCCAAACTAACTGGCATTTCCTCATCTTTCAACAGGCTGGGGCCTCCTTTCTTGTAACCAGCCGACTTCTTTACTTCCCTTGTGGACATGCCAACTCTTGTCTAGTCGTCCTAGACACTTTTCAACATGTGTTGGACATCAACCTGGGCTCAAGTGGCATGTCGGTGCTTCTTAGCCTAAAACCATATCATTGATGAATAACATAAACAATGGAAAGATCTCGAGGCAGAACCTTGATGCAAACCTTCAGCTATAGAGAAATCTCTACTAGGGCTGGGCATAGGATCCGCAAAACCAAGAAACTGGCGGGTCAGCTGGTCGGGTTGGGTTAGGTAATTTCCATATCGGGTCAGTCTTTGAGCTGGGGGAGGGGAACCCAACTTGGTTTGAGTCGGTTTACGGGTTGGGGTCTCCCAGCCCGACAAACCCGGGTAACCCGACTGGGAAAGAACCGAGTCGGGTTAAACCCGGTTTTATTTTTTTATTTTTTTCCCTTAAAAATCGTAACCCCCAATGCCCAATACCCAACTCAATGAAATTTTCACCCTTTAGGTAAATTTCCCAAAATCTTGTGACAAGACTCAACCACTCACCACCACTACTCAGTGTCTCTCTCATCTCTCACTCAACTGACTCAAGAAACCCTAAATCACCCACTCAGCCACTCTACTCCACCACCACTGCTGCCTCTCCGATCAGCCGCCACAACTCAGTGTCTCTCTCATCTCTCACTCAACTGACTCAAGAAACCCTAAATCACCCACTCAGCCACTCTACTCCACCACCGCCGCTACCTCCCTCAGGGTCGTCCGCAGCTGCCGCCTGCGGTTTCTGGTTCGCCGCCTTCTTTTCACTTGCTTAACTAGATCTGCAGATCACCATGTTGCGCCAGAAGTTCGAAGTTTCCAGATTCCTTTTCTTTTCTTCCTTTTTTTTTTCCTTTTTTTTTTTAAATTTTTTCTGGCTCAAATTTTTGTGCCCTTCTCAAATGTCGGAAAATTGGGATTTCGGATTTTAATTTCTAACTAGGATTTTAATTTCTAACTATAGTCTATAGATTGTGTATTCTAGTTTCCACATACAAAGAGAAAGTTGTCAAATGCAAATAGGGAATCGACTCATCGAGAATTCTCTCTTTTTTTTTTTTTTTGGGGGGGGGGGGGTTAATGGGCCGTTTGGGGCCGATTGGCAGTTTTGGGCCCATGTAGAATGGCCCAAACCGCCACCTGAGTTGACTTGGGCTGAGTCGGTTTTTTAACCGAGCCGGTTCGGCTTGGTTTGAATTGTCAGAACCTAAAAATGTCGGGTCGGGTGCCCAGGCCTAACCTCTACCACTACTGTCGCTACATAACAAGCTCTTGACTGCTACATGTCCTTACTAATATCTAATAGACAATGGCTCGCATCTCCAACTTGCAAATTTATATGTATAGAAGTCCCATTAAATGTTCAATTCATCGTCAGACCTGATGTTTTCTTTCATAAAATAGCACCTTGATGCATTTAAGTAATTACCTTATCTTCAGTGATTCTTCTCCCTTTTCCACAATTGTACCTTTTTAAAGTCTTATTAAATAAAAGAAAACCAGGAGTGCTCATGACCATAGGTTTTGAATTTATGTTATCTGAGCAACCAGAAACTTTCCTCTTTTTTTTCTTTTTTTTTTCAAAACCTCGCCCGTCTCTTCCCCTTATTGAATAGCCAATTTTACTATTTCACAGTAGAAAATAGTTTTCCTACTATATTCGTAACACCAGTTTACAGGATATATAATGTTAGCAAGTCGAAGAAGAGTACAATACCATTTCCACCCATAGACTGAGATTGATCTCCTGAGCTTGAAACAAATATACCCTTCAGCAAAGAAAACATCCTCACAAAATAGGAAAACCGTCTAGGCCATAAATTAAGTGTCAAAATGCATATGAAAGGGAAAAATTATGTAACATAACCCACCTGCTGTCTAGCTCGTTGGAGCTCTTGCTCAAGTTGTGTCAACTTCATTCTACTGCTCTCTAACTGTTGGACATAAGCCTGATGCCAGAATATGAACAGGAAAATGAATATACAACACTTGGATACTACTTTTACGTGGCACACGATAATTAGGATATGGCGTCTACACAAAGATAAAGGTGCACAAGAAGCAACATACATTAAGCGCAACAGAGACCTATGCTTGTCAAAAGCAACTAAAATTACACCCTTGCAGAATAATAGTCAAATCCATTGAATTAAGATGTGAAAAACAAACTAAGAATAACTAGTTGAGTAATTTCTAGTAAAGAGTTGTTCAAATACTTAGAGAGAGAAATTGAAATAATGATATTTAGTGTACGACAGCATGCATAAACTCAGCAAGCACTAGACTAGAGCATAGATAACTTACAAGGACTATGGATGCATATTAGTTCAATCCTTAACAAGATAAGGAATGAATTTCGTGCCATAGCTAAAATTAGTCCATTGTTAGTTTCCTATTCCTGTTTAAAAACAGAACTGCAGTGAATAGAAAAGAGTGCTGGAGAATTATGTAGTACTTGTTGGTCTCCTAAAAATGCGAATAAAAATAGTTTGACCAATTTCTATTTTCAAACAGAAATAGAAAAATAACACAGGCCTATAGTTTGATACATTAACAAACAGAGACAAGAAGTATAAAGGAAAATAATGGGAGTAAGTAAAGGAATAACATAAATACCTACTTTTTTCCTCAAGCGGCTTTTTCTTGCAGCTTCACGATTCTGAGCAAGCCTACGCAGCATCTGCAAGAGGCAGAGAAAAATCATGTATTTGGTTAAGACAAAGGTATGTGCGTCACAAACACACACAGATAGAGATGCCATCTAATAAAAGATTGAAAACCTTCTGATCTCTGAACTTGTCACCGCCATTGGAAGCTACTATAGCCTGCTGTGACTGATTAATTTGAAACTGCAAGACAGAGCAAATTTCAAGATTAATTTACCAGCAATCATTAAAAGCTCATAAAAAAGGAGGAACATGAGAAGTATGCCCGAATGAAAACAAAACACATTCATTTATGTACCAACTGAAATGAATATGAAAATTTATGTATATGAAAGAATCTACACATATTGTATGGTAATGCATATTGGACATCACCCTCAAATTTTTATCTTCAGTATCAGCATCTGTGGAAGTATCAGTCCTAGAACTGACATCTGCCATCATGGATGCTCCACAATCTGCTATTTATACTTCAAACTGAAATGAGCATTTCCATTGAATAGGCTCTATGAGAGAAAATCAGACTCAAACTGGGAGTAAAGTGCTCCTGTAGAGAGAGCCAAACGGATTAGAAGATTTTCATAGCAGAAAAACAGTGGCAAATATCAGTTAAATAGTAAAAGTTCAGTTATTATTGAATACAAAGTGTCATTTTCATTCGTTGTATCAGTAGTTAAGGGGTCATATGCATTCAATTCATTAGTAATATAAATAGAGTCGCAAAGTCATTGTTTGTAATCAACTTTTCTTGAATATTGAAATTTTCAAGTCTTGATCAAAAATACTCTTGAAGTTTTTCCAGATTTTCTTAAAAAATCTTGGCTCCAACGGTGTTTGAAGTATTCTTATATTTTGGTTCTTTTATTTAAGAATCAGTTTATTTCATTTCGACATGAAACAACAACTGTTGGGTTCATCTATAGTTTGGGTACTAATAATAATGAGATTATACCAGGAGATTTCATTCTTTACATGTCATATCCAATTTATGATGCAGTTTGATGGCAGCTAGCTATCACCTAGATCAATTGAATGCTTGCTGTGCACACTTTAGCATTAGCATTTTCAATAGCATGCTTCTTTGAATAGTTAAAGCACTCACAGATGAAATATATAAGTATATAAATGAAGTGTCTCTCTGTACCAATATAAACGTAAAATCCATTACTCAGTTTACAACACCATTAGAACATTTATAAGATCTACATTATCATTAACTTGGTACTAAGGAACAGCAATAAGCTTATAATAATGAAATAAAAAAGACAAGCTTAGCAAGTCATATGGTTAAGATATTCACAATTTATATGTGTAGGATTTTCACATAAGAGTTCCATGTAAGTATGCAATAACACAAACATCATGATTGATGACTATATAATAATGCCTATCATTAATCAGAGAAAGAAGTTAACATTAACAGAAACCTTGCATTTTATGCAGCTTAACATTTCCCTTTGCAGACCCAGTCCCAACTAAAACATGGAGGATTCCGTTGTTTCTTCATTTCTACCTCGTATGTGCTCTGTTTCTTTCTTTTATGTTTACTCTTTTCACTGTGGTTTCTATTGCACGCTGATCTCAAACTGAACCTTAGCCCTTAGGAGATCCAGCAGAGCAGCAATAAGAAGGCATTATAATGAAATTGCTATATTAGGTATGATCATTGATAGAATTGATTCTCAAGCCCTTACATTTCAATTCTATGTCATCAGTCAATATATTTCTAACAATTTTGGGAGGTGGTTTCCATTTGTAGCATTTAAATAGTAAGTGGAAAACTTGACAAGAAGGGTGAAAATTTTCCACTTTTACTTCAACAAGTTGAATAGTATAAATGAAGAGAAATAGTAAGAACTGGAAGGATTGCATAATTATGCAACGGATTGATTTCAGCGGAACTTTTTATAGATGTAACAATAGGTGAAACAGAATGGGGATAAGGATTCATGTTTTCAACTCTAAATTATTATCAGTGAAATATCAAATCCCTGTCAAAATACAATAGCCCCTATATAACAAGAAATTTAAATAAGAGTTTCTGACAAACAGAGCTCATAAGAGAGCTCAGAGAAGCAGGTAACAATTACTAAGACAGAGACTTTGGAAGCAAAACAAATAAGGAGAATCTAAAAAATTCAGAGAATCAGAAGAACACAAATGAAATAAGAGATTCATAACTTATTTGCAAATTCGACCTCCCAGATATATTCAGAAGTGCGATAATCAGAAAAAAAGAGTACTATCAAGTAAAAATTCACTTACAAGAAGACTTAATTGTGATCAAAGAGAGCAATCAGAGACAACTTGAGCTATCCGGTGCGGAGGAGTGGCATCACAGAGAAGAAGCTAAATAACGACAAAGATTGAATACAAGAGGAAATCAGATAAAAGATTAACAAAAACCAAAATTCGAAAATATATGTGCAGAAAAATCGTACGAAAAGTAATCAAGCTCCATAGTTGAAAACCCTAATCGAAAAACAGAAGATTTACTTTGTACTTTGTAGGTTGGTG
This sequence comes from Nyctanthes arbor-tristis, assembly GCA_963692815.1. Taxonomy (NCBI): domain Eukaryota; kingdom Viridiplantae; phylum Streptophyta; class Magnoliopsida; order Lamiales; family Oleaceae; genus Nyctanthes; species Nyctanthes arbor-tristis. The sequence goes on from CAVNYN010219401.1 coordinate 6,058, forward strand.
CAAGCTCGAGAGCACTGCAGCAAAAGTGAGTACGAGAGACAGCGAGAGAGACGGCAGCCAAGGCTGGGATGCGAAATCGGGATTTTATATATGTATATAATATAATAATAATATATCTACGTATTTAAAAATATAGCCGGGTTAAATATACATTTTTCCTAAAAAATTGCAATGAAATTTTTTTCTATCAAAGTGCAATGAAATTATTATTATTATTATTATTTTAGTAGGAAATTACAAAAATTATTATGACACCACATATTATGTGACATAATATCAATCATTAATGTGATTTATAGATATAGTAATAATATACTAGTAACATAATCATATATCACCATCTAGTATTATTACAAAACCAACACTTTGAACGTTAGTAAATTATCATATTAGAATGGAAAAGGGACATGTGGTGCAATTACAATGACAAAAATGTATAGTGTAACATATTGGTATATATTAGTTAAGTAACATAGTGATATATATTAGTTAAGTTCAGTAACTAAGAAAAATTGAAGTACTATAATAATTTAAACAAAAAAAAAAAAATTGAACTCATGACAAATAAAAATTGTATTGAGGTAACGTTGACTGCAAAATCTCACCCGTTCTATATTTTCCATCAAAACTCTGAAACAAAAATTTTATGGCATCCCACTAACATGTCATTATTTATCTCTCCTTGCAACGTCCACAAAATATGTAAATTCCTTTTTGTTTTCCTATTTAGCGTGCTTTAAAAATCTTTGAAGCACCCCACTGCAGAAAGATTCAAACTTTTTAATTTTGAATCTAGAATTTTCACATATTTAATAATTATGTTGAATACTGTAGAGACGGATTTTTTCTAATCGTCAAGCTCCATCTTGAAATTCTGCCGTTGTATGATTTTATTCATCGTTTTGGATTTCCTTTTCTTTTTGGTATAATCTGAATCTGATTCTGCTCTTCTTCTTCTTCTGCCTATAACTTGTAAGCACGAAGAACATTATCATTAGAATAATATATCATGTATGGAGGCACTCAGGGCAAGATAGACTTGGCCATTGAATACCAAGCGCAGATACCCATATTGAGGCCAAGCATTCGAGCAAGACGGGCAAATATAATGGTGAAATTTCAAGATCTGTATGATTTCACGGTGGAAGGCAATGTGGATGATGTCAATGTGTTGAATGAGGTGAGAGAGAAGGTGAGGGAACAGGGAAGGGTTTGGTGGGCATTACAGGCCAGCAAAGGTGTAAATTGGTATTTGGAGACTCAATTACCCTCAACCCTAAAATCATCCCTCAAATTCTCTGGTTTGGTCAATGCTATAACGCTCAAGAAGCTCATTAGGAAGGGTATCCCTCCAAGTCTTAGGCCTAAGGTCTGGTTTTCCTTATCCGGCGCCGCCAAGAAGAAGTCCACCGTTCCTGAGAGCTATTATAATGACTTGCTCTCCGCAGTCGAGGATAAGGTCACCCCAGCCACGAAACAGATTGATCATGTGAGGATCTATCTAATTTTATCTTTTTAATTAAAAATTGTATTTGGATAATGTTCTTGATTTTTTCAATCTTGTGCAACAATGGTTATCTGATATTCTTGATCTGATTGCATTTTGGAATATAAGGGAATCCTCTTTCTCTTGGATTCCACCCAAATTTCAAACTTCCGGTGATATGGTTATCAGCTTATGAATGCCCTCTCTTAGGTAATTTACATTTCAAACAAGGGGCAAAGTTGAAGGCATGATGAATGGAGATCAATAGTTGAGGTTAAAATGGTGAATTATTAAGAAAGTGCCACAGGTTAAGGGGTTGGTTATGTTTCAGAAATTATTTGGATAATGTTTGCTGAGTCGTCGTTTGATATCAATTTTTTGAAATTTGTTTGTGCTCAAACTTATTTTCAACTAAACATACTTCCAATCAGATAATTTTGCACATGGAATCATAACTTTTCTTTATGTATCAAAGACAGTCTCATATAAAATCACTTCTCAAAAATTCACAATTGGACATGGATTGTCGCCGAAGTCTGAATGATTATGGTGTCAGAAAAATTGGTGTGGTTACTTGGCCATAGCAAAACAGCTAGCTGGCTTGTAAGATATAGGTGCAACTTGAAAGCGAGTTACAAGACACTTGAGATTGACATATGACAACTAAAATAGTTGGGAAGTTTGTTCAATTAACTCATTGATGATTATCCTCCAGTCCTAGATGTCTTATTTGTTTATTATTTATTGCTGCACTAGTATATGTTATAAATCACTTATTCTAATAACGCATTATGCAGGACCTGCCACGTACTTTTCCAGGTCACCCCTGGTTGGACACTCCTGAAGGTCATGCTGCTCTTAGGCGTGTTCTTGTAGGGTATTCCTTCCGTGATTCTGATGTTGGTTATTGTCAGGTAGGTGCTCCTTCACAGTAATAATAATATAGTATCATTTGCTATGGCCAAGGAGTTCTTTTCTACTTTTGAATATTATTATTGACTGGGTAAAGCTTACGTAAATAAAATTTATGGTGTAGGGTTTAAATTATGTCGCAGCACTATTATTGCTAGTGATGAAAACCGAAGAAGAGGCTTTTTGGATGCTCGCAGTTCTCCTAGAAAATGTGTTAGTTAATGATTGTTATACATATAACTTATCTGGATGCCATGTTGAACAAAGAGTGTTTAAAGATCTGCTGGCCAAAAAGTGTCCAAGGTCTTCCTTTCTTCTCTTCATTGGTACTCTTAACAGATTTAGTTTTATTTTTGCAATTTTTTTGGTGGTTTCTTAGATTTGAAGAAGAAAGAAATGTGCAGGATAGCTGCTCATTTGGAAGTTATGGACTTTGATGTCTCCCTTGTTTGCACGGAGTGGTTTTTATGTCTCTTCTCTAAAAGCTTGCCATCGGAGGTTAGATTACCTTTTAATTGGCTCTCATATATCAAATGCATAAAAATCACAATATTTATTTGGCTCATTCATTACTAACAGTTTTCCATCTGCTGTTTCATATAGACAACCTTGCGAGTGTGGGATGTTCTTTTCTATGAAGGGGCGAAGGTTCTCTTTAATGTAGCATTAGCCATTTTTAAGGTGGCTGGTTCTGTCTCTCATTTTTTCCCCTTATGCTTTTCTGATTTTATCTCAATAATGAAAATGTTAGTTCTGAGGAGGGTTTGTAAAGTTTTTTTTTTTGATGAATGCAGATGAATGAAGAAGAGTTGCTCATGACTCATCATGTTGGCGACGTGATTAATATTATACAAAGAACAACCCATCATCTTTTTGATCCTGATGAATTATTAACGGTAATAAAACTCTCCATCAACCTGAACATAAAATTCTTCACCTCAAAAGAATCAGTTGTAGTCCCCAACACAATCTTCAGATCTGAATACAATATATTTACTCAAACTTAGACAAAATAAAATAGCCCATTGGTGCTAGTTGTTTTTGCATTTGTAACTTCACACCCTACCATATTCTTCCCCACTAGGAAGGGCAAAGAATGATAGAAAATGAATAAAGTAAGGAATACTCTTCTGTCAGTCAGGACTAGGTTGGGTTGTATTCAGGTGTTGGTGATTGATAGTTTGTTTTATACATGTAGACCATATTTATGCCACACGTCCATATCCATTGGGTCCATCCTGACTATGTACTAATAGGCCACCAAAAATTGACTGTAACTGTAACATGCGCAATGTGTTGTTTGGATGATGAAATTTGAGTTCAATCTTGTTTACATGGTAGCAGTCATTGCTTGCGTTAATGGCTGTTGGTTTTCGCTGGCCACTATTACGATGTCATGGTAGTCTTGAGTCTTGTTCAAGTTACTCCTTTCTCTCTTTCCCGTTTGTTTCTTCATGGCGAATGCAAAGTGATGATGTCGAAATGCTGAATTGCTGATGAATTGTTGAATGTGTGGTAGGTTGTTTATGATAAGATTGGGTTTATGACGACAACTACAATATCAAAGGAAAGGAAAAAGCAGGAATCAGCAGTGATGGCAGAGCTTGATCAGAGATTAAGACGGCTAAGCACTGAAAATGTTGATGGCAAATAACAGGTTCTCGGTGGTGCTTCTTGTTTCAAATGCACACCCTGTATACAACTGTAAATTTTGAGTTTTTAGCTCTAAAATATTATGATCGGACATTTGGACTTGAAATGAAATATGATACCTAGAAGATCGTACCTATGTTGTATTCAAACTCTATATCTTCTGTTGTAAACTTGGAGTTGTTCCAAAAGCTAATGCGGAAATTTCGAAGAACGAGTTTTCCTCTGATACTTGAATTCGTGGACATGTATTTCTCAGCTTTGTTTTGAGCTAATCTTCTTTCGTTTATTGGTTCATTTTCGAAGTTTCGTTGGTGTGATGATTTTAAGCATAAGTAAAATACTCCCACTGAACACTACAAAATGGTTCTAAACATTCTGAAATTCTACGTAGTGTAATTTACTCCTAACGTCTCCAACCTTTCGACAATTAATAGATTACGTCCTCAACTTTTATTTCTCCTTGTGGGGTCTTCAACTTTGAAACAAATCCTCATTTACGTCCTTACTAATGGATTCTGTCTAATTTCACCGTTAACCATCCAATTTTTAATTTTGGGTAGGGGGACTCCTCCTTTTGGCGGCCAATTGGTTGTTGTTTTTGACAGCCTTTTGTCGGGGCCAGGGGCCCTTGCTGCCATTACCCACCTTTTGCTGCTATTTCCGATAGCGGCAGCGCCCCCCTCCCCCCACAAAACCCCAAAAAAAAAAATTAAAAATAATAATAATAAAAAAGGCTACCGGTTGCCAAAAGGGGAGAGTCCTCCCCCCATTTTTCTATTTTTTAAAAAAAAATTAAAAATTAGATGGTTGATGGTGAAATTGGACAGAATCTGTTAGTATGGACGTAAATGGGGTTTTGTTTAAAGGTTGAAGACCCACAAGGAGAAATAAAGGTTGGGGACGTTAGGTGTAATTACCCTTCTATATATTACAAAAATGTACATACAATAGCGGCAATATCAAGGATGAAATTTAAAACACAAGATTTCAAACTACCAGCCTTGACATTTATGTTCATCAATAGCCAATTTACTCGAGCAAGAACAAAGTCTTCTTCTCAAAAAATAATAATATTAATAATCTGAACAATTCTACTGTTAGGACAGTGGCATTATAAATCAGTCGAGCAAAACATAAATTGAAACATGTATCGCCTTTAGAATGTTTCTACAAGATAGAATTTCAAGGCGATGAATGTGCAACCATGGGACCAATTAATTGCCGCATCTTCTCATGGGTAGATTCTGTTATGGGTAATTCCAATGTAACCTGTGGAAATCAAAAGAACATGACTGAAATCGGTCGCTCAACTAAACAGAACATTCCCAGCATCGTAACAACAAAGAGCACTTAAAAGAGTTAATTTTTGGAATGGGATCCATCTATTCATATTTCTTTTTTGATGACTTATGAAGTGGTTGCAGGGTTCCTTTTCAACAGTTTGAGAAGGGAAATAGTTTGACAACTGAAACAGAAGCATTTGGATAGATTTGCAATACAGTCAACTTCTAGCGGCCTCTTAGAATTAACCCTCATTCTCTTGATGATGAAATTGGGACTTCACCAAAACTGCACATTTTTGGTAGCAGTTGAAACACAATGTAAGCTCACCTCTTTGAAGATCTCACTGTAAGAAATCTTTTGAAACCCCTGCACAAGAATGTGAGGCACATAGTCAATTGTTGAACTCTAGTGTTCTGATAAATTATATGTGAGAAAAAGCCATGTCCTTGATTTTTCTTTTTGAAGTTCATAAACATAAAGCAGAATTATATAAACAAGATTGCAATTAAGCTTTCACTGTCGGATGCTTATATACAATTGTACTGGGTAGAGAGAGAGAGAGAGAGAGAGAGAGAGAGAGAGACCAATTTCTGGAATAGACGCAGAGAAGCTTTGTTTGAGTCCCCAATTTTAGCATGGAAAGCATGGATGCCGAAATTCTCAACTGCAAACACCATCATCATCAGAACTGACTTCTGAGCAAGTCCTTTGCCACGGCTACACAAGCCAAGTGTCAAAAAAAGGAAATGAGTGCAGAAATTTGTGCAGATTAATGAACAGTAAATTGGGATTTTACAGAGAGCAGACTGCAGAGTCATGACTTTTGACGAAGCTGCAAGACTTGCATTTCAGATAATATTGGAACAGCATTTGCTCAACATGCTCGAGAGATGATTAGATGTAGATAAATGATGTCTAATAGATACTAACAACAAAATATTTTGTATTGCATCTCGGTTACTTGCACAGGTAGAAGTAGTGTTGATTCCATTATTAGTAAAATTAAGGTGATAATGTCCGGTCTATATTTACTGACCCTAGACAAAAAATGAAGTGTCTTTGTTGAGTTGATCCAATTTACAGGGAATAAAGCTCCATACCATCACACTTCTGTTTCTAAGAGCAAAATATAGATCATCTCAAGAATTTTAGCTGCACTGCTTCCCATGAATTCTACTCCAAACAATCTACACCTGTGGAAATTTCTAGAAGAAATTTAATAAACTGGTACTTAAAAATGATTATTCTTTCTTTTAGCAGAATGCTAAGAAAACTAAAGTAGATATTAGCACAGGATAATGGACCTTTACATGACCAGCCAAGCCCAAAAAACTGAAAGCGGGCAAATTTCAGTATAAACGTAATGAAAGAATGCGTAAACAGAGAAAAATGGGCTAGAAGATAAACAAAACTTGGAAAGGAAATACCTTTTCTTTTCAGCAATCATTATTTCAATCTCTGCAATTTGGGGATCATCCAAGTCATTCATATATATATTCACATCACCAACCATGGCTGAAATGAACATTTTTAATTAGAAAGTCATATTATAGAGTAGGGGAAACAAAAGCAGAAAATCTTTCTTCTCAACCATGTAGTATTGATTTTATATGTCAAACTCCAGATAAATATACTCAGGCCCAAGAAGTACAGCTTGAACATCAGTAGACTCTCATTTGGTATGTCTGCGAAGTATCCTTCTCTTTCTTGTATTGTAAGTTGTAACCCATCTTTTCTCCCATGTAATGCAGCACCAAAAACCAATAACCAGATTTTAAAACATCATCTCTAATCCAAAGCAAACACAGCTTGATTACTGGATATAATGCCCATCAATCCTCACAAAAGGACAAATAACAAGATATAGCCCTTGTTTGCAAACTCATTCTATTTATAAATAAAAATTGGTCAAACCAATCACATCCACATATTTTATGGAACCCACTTGTACGACACAAATCTCCACCATTTAATCCCACTCATTCTCTATCTTATTTCTTACTAAAACTCATTAAAACGAGTTTGCAAATGGGCGCTAGTACACAAGTCTTGAAGCAATGTAGTAAAGTACAAGAGAAGCCTCCAAGCCTAAAACCATAGCACTTTATAAAGCACATTAACAAGCCATGACTAATGTCACTCTTCATAAACTAACGGTGAAATAAGATAATTACCTTCAACATGCGGATCTCCATGAATGAAGTCTCCAACAACCAATTCTTTATCCAATACAATAAAAGTCTGCTCTGCAAAATAGATGCAAACTCCAAGAAATCATCTCTTTTGCTCTCTGATTTTGAATGAAAAGTAATACAACCTAGTGAGTGACCTATATTAGAAATAATAGAAACCTAGAAAATTCAGGCCTTATAATGAATTCTATGTTTATCCAAGGAGTAAAGTGTTATGCATACTGAGAGGGTCTTGCGTCCAGGAGACTTGCATATCATATTCTTCTTCCAGAGTGAGAGGCTCCGAAGCTGTGGCTTCAAGGATGGCTGGATCTTGCATCCAGTCATGGTATTTAGGCACGTGCTCTCTCATGTATGGCACCAGGATCACCTTTTCTCCTTCCAAGCTCACCTTCATTATTCCTCTATCTATTTCTACACATTAGCACAAAAATAAAAATTCATAGTTCACATTATTTTTCGGCCAATAGACACTTAAACTAGCTAAACTGCATATCACACACACACACACACACACACACACACATTTAGCTGTTTTTACAAGCCATTGATTGATCTAAACCACAAAAGGAGACGAAAAGGTCAAGAAGCAATAATAATTTTCTCAGAGGCTTTAAATCAAACGCGTAACTTGCGTGCTAGTGACAGAAACGTCTTATCTCCCAATACTCACACAATCTTAATTTCCTTTCAGGCATTGAATCAAATGCTGTTCATATCCCATGAAGAGACATACAAGAAACAAATCAATGTTAAGTTTCTTTAAGGCTCTGAATCAAATATTTGTCATATCCCAGGAAGGGACATACAAGAAACAAAAAATCAATGATGTACAGATATATATTACTAAAACAGCCCAGCAAAAAATTGCAAGTCTGTCTATGAAATATGAATATTAAAATTGGGTAGTCGAATTCTTCCCTTACCAGTGAACGAATCAAACTTACCTCCTCTCTCTTCTTAAAACAGAATAGAGAACGATAAGGCAGAAGAGAAGCTCGGAAGGTGTTAACAGTTGTGAAATGATCAATCCTGAAGAATAGAAGGGAATTAGTAAGTTAATTGCAGTATTAATAATCCATTAGTGATTGAGTTATGCTACATAGACAAAACAACTTATAAAAAAATCTAATAAAACTGACACATTGTAAGATCTTTTTTTTAACACATTATATTATTTTTACATTAACATCAATCACACAAACCACGTATTAACTTTGTCAAACTTTTTGTCACTCATGATTAGAATTATTCTAAGTTTTATTGCTTTATTTATACGTCTTGTGTGCTTTTTATTGCTGTTTAGGACACGGGCTTGTTTGATATAAGTAACCAGTACTAGTACTGGTATATATAAAAACAATATTCCCCGATACACATATATAGTGAGATATTTTTTGTAAACCTACAACAGTAGGCCCACTATATATGGGGCCTACACAGTTGTCTCTATCATCTCTTGCCGTGTGTGTATAAGAGATAATCTCATTATATATTTGGTGAGAGATCATTTGTGTATGGTAAAACCTAATATTTGAAATCTGATGGTAAGATTACAAAGAAAGTGGATGATTTGTAAGAGCATCTCCAACAGGTAGTCTAAAACTTGGGTGGTATAGAGGAGAGAGATAGAGAGAAAGTGATTATTTTAATTGAATATTGATGGAAAGAGGTGTAAGAAAAAAAGAGAGGGAAAAGTGAAAAAGAAGTTAGAGATAGATAGAAATTCAAAAAATAGTAATGGTAAAGTCTTGAATAAAGGTCTAAAAATAGGCCTTACACGAGATACAAGGGAGGAAATGTGAGGAAAAAGTTGTGTAAATGAGAGAAAAGTGATTAAAAGAAAAGGAAAACTAAAAAAAAATATGAGACCCACATTTTTTTTTCTCTATCTCTCTTCTTAGACCACACTCTAAGACTATGGTGCATTGGAGATACTCTAAAGAATGAGTTTTTAAATACGAAGATTGACGGATAGACATTTGTTCTTTACCATGCCTTTACAGGAGAAAACCCTTTAATTCTTTACGGTCACTCATAAATTAGTAGTAGTATTTTGTAAATAGATTCAAATAAGTGGTGCATTAATGAGCGTTAGGTTAATGCGAAAAAAAAAAATGTTAACCTGCTACACTAGCGTTTGAATACCACCTCTTCTTTCATTGGATGATAATACAAAGTTTTTGGCAAGGAGTTGGATTATTTGTTAGATTATAACTTATTACTTGACATTATTTTATTTGTTGTTTTTTGTAAAAAGTAAAAAATTATAACTTGACTTTTATTTTTTAACATTTTGAAAAAAGTAAAACCAATGAAATGATGACGTTGGGTAGATTATAATCCAAAAAAATAATCTAGATCCAGCCAATAATCGAGTAATAGTATATAACATTATGGTGTCCAATACCAGTCCATATAGCATTAAATAATAAGTTAAATAAATCAAATTAGTCACATATCCACACATTTAGCTCTTCTTATATCATTTAATATCACATATATTTGTCAGTGTTCAACACCACCAATACTGCAAAGCATTATTCAACAAAATCCGAACAGAAGAAAAATTATATATTAGTGCTACATGTTCAAAATATGTTTAACCATTGGTAAAATCAATATTACACATTTTCTAGCACCCTTTGTCTCACGTAGGGTGCATGTATGTGCGTCAAAAACTTGATGTATTTATTTTTATGTGAAGTTATTGGTGTTGTGTTTAGAATCTATACAACTAGCTAGTAATAATAAGATACCTGTAGCATTTCTCAAAAAAAGAATTGAAAACAATTCAACCTTAAAACAGTAGAATAACTTGCGATAAAGAAAACCGTGACAACTTATTCAGGGATCTTACATAGTAACCCCAGCAAAAGTTATTCACACCCTTAACTGCTCAAACAAAAACTTCATTCGACTCATCACTAGATAAAATAACTCGACTTTATGAAGTCACCTAACTACAGAAGGATATAAATATCTAAAAACCCCTAAAAAAGGTTTGCCCTTTCCCCACCTTTTTTGGGTGTCGCCGCTCACAAAAGATGCATGATACAATTTTTTTTTCTTCTTTTTTACTATACGCCGCGATATAATTGTACATCTCACTCAAAAGACAAAAATGAAACACTAAAGATGGTAAGTGACTCAAAACTCAAAAGAACTTCTAAGAAACAAAATCCTTGAGACTTCTATCTCTAAATTTCATCCTTCAAACAGGTATTGGCACTCCAGTTAGCTCTAGCATAGATAAGCAATTCTTTAACCTTTCAGTCAAGCAATTCTTTTAACTTTTTCGACTGAAAGAATGCAAAATTCACACTTCAGCTGCTACACAAACTTTTGATATACTGTAACATCCTCAAAACAACATCCTCCTAGCCAGCCATATCCGTATCAAGTCAAAAACCTGCAAGGAGAATGACAAAGAGTTCAAAATTAGTCAGACAGGCAATTACACAAAATCATGTGATAACAAGATCAATTAGTTTTGATACCACTAGTAATATCTTGACAGATGACATAAGAACAGACCAGCTTTGATCTTTATATCTAAATTGTACCGTATTAACCTTTTGAAAAATTAAAGGTATAAGAGCAATCACATGTACGATTAATAAAATTAGGAAATATACTTGGCAGAACAGGAATATCAATCTTATGGTCCTTAATATTCCAATATCACACAGACATTTGTCCTCCATATGCCGAGTCATATCAAACAAGGCCATGGAATATGTAACATAAATGGATCAATTTGAACTCACAGATGTCTGTATCTAATAACTTTTCCAGCTATGATAAATTGGCATCCCACTGTAATGACCAAATTAAAATATCTTTACACATATTGAATTACCTCACCCCATCAAATAAGGATTGTAGACGGCACTACAGTTCTCATGAAAACAAAATCTGGGAGATTAATTCGAAAACAAATAAGGGTCCCTTTGCCAACCAATTATGATTAGGATCTACTGTAATTGGAATATAAATGGACAGGTAAATTTCAATAGTTGAGACCTTGCATTGATATGATGGGTCCATCACATAATGTGAGGTGTCAACTAGAGTGGTTGCTACACATCCAATAAAATGAAATTATTAGTACGATTATGATTCGTAGCCAAATGGACTCTAAGAAGAAGATCAAGATCCTAATTTAATATAAACAGACCAACACCTATCAGTCGATATGCTAAGCAAACATATTAACCAGCCCATATCAACAATCTCATATATCGTCCATTTTAGTAGATCTTTTCAAAACAAAGCTAATATCATGTAAATCCTTCTCTAAATTATTTACGTTGAACGGTTAAAATTCTGCACGTTCAAAGAAGCATAAACCACAAGTCTTTGAGACAGTGGAACAAACCATTGATAGCAGAGAAATTACTTCCTGAATGCAACATCTATGTATGCAACTGGGTCATTTATTAGTTTATGTGATAGTAACCATTAAGATGACACCCACCATTTTTAAGACCTCAGCAGGAAAGAAAGGGGGATGGAGGGCGAGGGGGGGGGGGGAGGCGAAGATTGGTTTCCCCATTCAGAAATTTCTTATATGTACTTTAAAATGATATACGCTATTTCCAATCAATGCAGACTAATTACCCTTCTTCCTTTCACTGTTTTTGTTCTAATGTTAATTAGTGAATCATCCTTAGATTCTGTTCAATCATAGAACTACCCTGTAGTTTGATTGATCATATAACTCAATTCGCACCAATTGAAATTGCTGAAGTGACAATCAATCAATGATGTTTGTCATCTATTTCACTGGGATGGCACTTACTCCGATAAGCATATTATTCGACTATTTGAGTATTAGTAATTCCATCAGTATAACTGGATGGAACCTTAATTGAAGATTTAAAATGTAGTTTCTCACCGAAATTAAGTTTAAAGTATATCTTATCTAATTGACAAAATTGAAGTAAATTTAGATGATTGACACTCAAATGAAAGCATGATTAGCAAGAACAGAATTTAACATTCTCTTCCTAAATAATGCATGCACTTAAGTGGTTGTATAAGCATATGGATGATCAAAGTCCAACTTCAACAACTGTGTCGATCGATTAAATGCAAGCCTTCTGTAGCATCCTTTCTTATGTATGCAATAAACACACTAATCTCCCACCCATTTAAAGTAACTACAGGGACTTCTAATTTCAGAAAACATCTAATATTATCCATCCACCAGTCAACATATTTCAAAGTTCAACAAATTTCTCATGGCAATTGCTTTGAAGTAGACTAGTACAGGGTAAACCAATCATCTCTATTTCCTACTAGAAATGTCACATTAATTTCTAAACTCAATTAAAAGAAGAGTACACATGGGTTATAAATAAGCCAATACTGAAAAATGGCAAATGGTTCAATATTTTTCCTCTTTGCAGTTTATAAATTAAAAAAAAATAAAAAATTGCATTATTGGGGAAAGTGAAAGATACTTAGATAAGCACAGAAGGGAGGAAGCATATAGGTGCAAAATGCAATCTAGAGGGATATTTTGACTCCTTGACCAAGAAATACATTTTTCTTCTTTAAGATAGATCCTGAGCAGTCTTCTTTTTTTTCCATACAAGGAAAGAATCTGCTTAATGAATAATATTGAAAGCTAGATGCTAGATGCTATAATAGAGTGCTTGAGAAAATATATAAGAATCCTGTTCTCAGTAAAGAATGCATACAATATGCTAGGATGCTTTATAATTAAGGTACTCCTTTCCATACTTGTACACCTCCCTGGTGTATGATAGAGGTGGTGGTGGAGATTACTGGCCACGATGACAGTTCTACAACGTTCTCACATCCTGTAATATTTGCGTGTCTTCGTGCAGACAAAATACTTAAGATTTTTACAAGTGAGAACTGTAATACAATGTGGATCAAGTATCTTTAAGTCCTGCTAAAATCATTTTGGACCTTTAGGTTCCTTCTGTTCACTAATTCTATCCAGGATAAATAAAACACCTAAATAAAAAGTCAAGAACATATAACATATAAAAATAAGGATTCAAGGCCTCATTGTGTATTTTTTATATTTAATATAATTTACTCTTGTATAATAATGAAGAGCAAGTTTACTAAATAACTTATCCAATTGTTAAAAGTTCAAAAATAATATGCATTGCATGTTTAACAATGACTAAGTGCAGCTAAAATTACTCTCAATCTCCATCAGCAATTTACTTCTCAGTTGGGTTTAAGTCTGCATGTCAATATGCCTAGGTTCACTATAGAGAGAGAGATTGAGAGAAGGGGATGGTAATTGAGTAGCGGGGTTGAAGAGTAGAATGTATTTGTGTGCGCACAAGTGCATAGAAGAGCTCGGGATACAAAGAGGTAGCAGTGGGATAGTTGAGATATTAATTTGCTTTTGTTTAACAAATCATAGTTCTTTTACATTAATTATGCACACACACATATGTTAATTTATTATTGAAAAGTTTTTAGATGTTTACTACCATTACGACCTAAACAAACCTCGATTCAACCTATTGATTGATGTCATTTCCAAGTTAATAAATGTCCAGTATTCAAAATATAGCATTCCTTTCTAAATTTACAAATCCAGTCAATTTCAACCACTAATTTATGGAAAATTCCATTACCTTCAATTAGTACTCAACTTCAAACACATTGAATACATAAATTTAATAGGAACCAAAAGTACTTAATTTCCAATATATTTAGATATTGTTTGGAAGCCATTTTAGGCCAAAACTCAATTTTTACCAATCAGAAATGTTGCATGGCTGGCCCACCTATAGCTTCGCGTTCAATGCTTTTGTCTCTAACATGAAAGTACCAAATTTGTCCTTCTGTTGCATGGGGGGTGGGGTGGGGTGGTATTGGAGAAGTGATGGGCTTTTTATATCATATGAGATTCAAAACTTTATGACATTTTATGCTAAACAATATTTGATTGAAAATTGCACCCACCTACGGGCAACTGTACTATAGTCAATGCAAAAAATCATTTGTATGTATTATAATCATCCCTAAACAAATTCCTAATGATACATGGGCTGATCTACCGTAACATTTGAGTCAAACTATGGCATTTTCTTAAAATACAATTGCCTAAACATCCATTTCTCATTTTCAGTACACTTACTTCATTCTCTAATCTTTCTACAGTCCCATTATTTCTATAAATAGCTGACACAAGTGAGAGTTCACATCTGGTGAATGATCGTTCATCAATCATGATGCCTCATGTAGGTATGGGATTAAATACTTCAATAGTTCAATAGAGTCCTTAGTTATTTTGTTCCCAAGATTCATGGTTGTAGTCATGTGTATCTCGATATTATTCAAGGCAAAATAGAGGTGAATCAACGTTTTCGAACGAACAAAAGAGACCAAATCAATAAGAATTTGTCACAGCAAATAAATTAAGACTTAAAATTCCTCAACTGTAAACATTAACAATAGAAAAATGATCAGTCAAGAGAGAACATTTTCAGACAGGTTAAACATGAATTGACTGAGAAAACCAAGCGAAAACATTTAAAGATGAATGATTAGACTGCAAAGGACAACTAACAATTCAAGAACCACCAAACACATTATGCTTCTGGTTCCTTTTGGTGGCTTACAACATTTCTATACCTTCTTTTGACCAATGAAGGAGGGGGATTGGGCAAGATGATGTTGTAATTCTGAAAACAATTACTGAAAAACTTATGACCTACGGAAGTAAGATATACAACACGAAAACATGTGCAGTAAAATATCCTCCCTCCCTCTCATCTATCTGCACCTAGCATGTATAAACAACTTTCAGATGAAACATCAAAAAGCATTTAAAATGTATTTACTGCTACAACTTGTCAAGATGAAAACCAAAAACCAACATTCCCAGCAATATGCAAAACAATTAAAGGAAATATAAAACTAATGAATGCCTATTGCATGCTTGTTAAAAGGTTAAATGAACAGCTTACCTCTATCTATCTGTCTCTTACTAGCACCATCACTGCCAACATAACCAGGGGAAAGTTTAGAAGCAACACCAGAAGATCCAATGCCAAGCCCGTAACTGAATGAACCAGATCCCTCTTGCTCAGACGCTCTTCCGATCTGCCATGGAAGGTCTAAATAACCCAAATTCCTATCATACAGATCAGCAAGAGCCCCATCGTAGCTGTCATTTGATGCAGCATATGATAAGTTCTGGGCCCTACTTGTTGAGATATTTCTTCCATAGCCTCTCCCTGCTAAACCATAAGTATTGTCACCTCCTCCATAACCAAAACTTCCAGTTTGGCTGGGAATGCTCTGTCCACCTTGTGGAGAAAATGAATGAGTACCCCAAACACCACTGCTACCAAAAGTTCCACCCCCAATGCTCCCACTTCCAGATTCCACATAATTACTAGAACCAGCGGCATTTGTTCCATAATTAACCCCTCCGTTACCCCATAAATTTCGGCTACTGGCACCTGAACTGAAAAAAGAGGAGTTTCCTCCATTCCCACCTTCAAACCGAATAGAATTGTTAAATCTATTTGAGTTTGAGTTGTTAACATAAGAAGGATTCAGTGATCGACCATAGTTGAGAGAACTATTAAAATTTGCACTGGCTCCATAAGCTGGGTCTAATCCAGGTTCATAATTTAGGCCCAAACCATAGTCCGAAGCAAATGGAGAAAAATTATTTCTGCCACCAGCAAGTGGACTGAATATACTATCCATCCGGACTCCATATCCTCCCATTGCAGTTGGAGAGTATCCCTGAGGATAGGCGTTTAGGAAGCTATTGATCCTACCAGCTCCATAGTTATATCCACCGAGAGGGCTTCGGCTAGGACTTGGAGATAACTCTTTGGGAACTGCACGCTTCACCTCAACCATTTTACCATTCAGCTCGTGAAATGTTTTGAGCAGGACCTTGTCTACAGCATCCTCCGAATCATATGTGATGAATCCAAACCCTCTAGGCCTTTGAGTGTTGTGATCATACATCACCACGACATCTGTGATTGTTCCATACTGCTCAAAATACCTCTTAAAATCCCCCTCCGTAACTGTGGATGCCAAACCCCCCACAAAAATCTTTTTCGTTTGCCCTGATCCAGGAGAATCTTGGATACGGCTACTGTTTCTACTACCCGTGCTCTGATCATCCCTAGGAACAGCCTTCTTTGCCTCCACCTTAAACCAAGCGGAAGCTTAATAAGGATAAATAAGTTTTGAAGTATGAGCAATTTTTAAAATGATTTTCAAGTAAAATTTCCAAAAGAATACGAAAGGGGAAAAACTTTGGGTCGCAAAGTCTTTAATTACTGAAATGGATGTTAATAATAAGGAAAGTAATCATGTTCCTTTAGATATAAGCAAACGAACATAATATTTGTTACCACATTTCCCTCTTCTCCATAGCTAGATGTTTCATTCTAAGATAAGAATTCAAATTTAACAATTACATAGTAATTGCAATTAGTTATAACCCCACCCCAATACATCAGCTAAGAAATAACACCATTCTTTTTTTATCTTTGTTACGTTGTAATTGGCAGAAAATAATATAGAAGGACCGGACACATGCAAAAGTCCAGGTTGCAAATACGCTGAGGATAATGCCTCATGAAGAACTCAACAAATGTGAATGACATACCATCCTGCCATCAATTCTGTGCTTATCCTTTATGACTCTCTCAGCAACAACAGGATCAGCAAAAACAACAAAACCGAATCCACGTGCACGCCCTGTGGCTCGATCCTTCATAATTACAGTTTCTAAAACCTCTCCATATGTACCAAAGTATTCCTTGAGTCGCTCTTCAGTGGTATCCCATGAAATGCCACCGACAAATAACTTGCCCAGGTCAGACTGCATAGTTCCACAATTCTAAAAAGACAGCAATTCCAGAATCTGCATTCACAGTCAACAATACTAAAATCAGTTTAACACAAAGTTCAATATTTCTATAGTTCAGCAGCTAACAAAATTACCAAGTGTTGATCCAACAAGTAGCAGAGACTTCGGCAGAAAAGAAATGGAAAAGAAAAGGCCACCAAACATATGCTTTTGTTTACTAGCTCCTTGCAGAATCAAGTCGATAAAAATGCAGATTGAAATCGAGAATCAAACACAGAATAAAAAATCGAAAAAAACCTACCTTGAGTATGAGGAACTAAAATATCAAACTATCCAAGAGCAAATGAACAATATTATCAGATACTATAAAAAAAGTATCGGATCCTTAGACGATCAACCCAATCAGATGTCCCTGGAAACAATCAAACAAAGAAAAAAAGGAACCCACAAAAGAAATCAGTAATCGAACTTATTTGAACAAAAAAACAAACCAAACAAAACAAATAAAATCTTGAACACCCAAATCAAAATATTCGCCGATTGGAGAAATACCAGTAAGATCTGAATGGAGGCAACTTTAAGAATCGAGGACAATGTTCTTCCTCCTCTATATATATTGCCCCCAACTCTTTATATTTTTCCTTTCCTACTTTCCAATAGCCCAAAAAAGGGGGTCAATTTTTTTTTTCCGTTCAGCTGCAATTTGTTCAATACTTCAAAGCCAGAAGATTCGATTTAATTTACGTTAATTAAAATTAATTTTATATTAATTTCCAAAATAATTTTTTGGGAAGAAGAAGAGTATGCGGCAAAGAGAGAGAGAAGGAAAGAGAAAAATGAGTATTAAGGAAAGGACAATGGAAAGAGGTAGTCTGTATTATATACTTACTCCCATTGGGGGGGGGGGGGCTACGCA